>VZQC01001893.1:0-20270 GCA_009823505.1 Rhizomys pruinosus
ATAGCACCTTCTAGCACTATGAAATCTAGCTAATAGGGCTGAAACTTCAGTACAAGGTTGATTACTCCATGTTCTATGACTCAAGTGTGTGGTGTCTTCAGCAATTGAGTTTTTCAGTAAAGCTCAGGAAGATAGCCAAGAGCAATGGCAATAGACCACAATATTTCCAAGGTTATTGGATCCCAATGTCCAATAACCCCAAAGAAGTAACCCATTCCTGGCATTAGACTGTTTATTTGCTAGCTTATAGTATCTAGTAGGATCACTTTCTCCCCCTTAAGAGTACTCATATAAAATGCTGGGTTCTTATAATCTCAGCACTACAGAGTCAGAGACATACCAATCTCTGGGGCCCCATGGCTAGCCAGCATGGGCTAATCAGTGAGCCCCAGGTCCTGTGAGAGACCCTATCTCAGAAAACAAGGTAGACAACTTCAAGCACCCATAAAATATCCAATCACTTGTGATAAACACAAAAGTGGCTAGGTTTTGATACAGTCAGTATTTGTCCAAATACACCTTACAAAAATGAACGCAATAGAAAAGGGAAACATAAATGGGGGTTATTGGCTATGTTCCTTGTATAATTGCTGACATGACTACAGTAATCATCATAGAGTGCATAGAATGCAAGCATCACAGAGGAACACAAAGAAAAGGCCTGATTTAGGTTCCATTTTTCTAACACTTTTCTGTCATTCTTGGCCTAGCTTATTCCACTAGCTTATTTCTTCTGTGGTCACAGCAGTAAAAGCCACTCAGCCCACAGGAATGCCATAGCATCTATTCTTTCTTCTTCCTAAGTGTTTCCTAAATATCCACTGTGGAAAGATACAGAAAACTGGCCTCTACTAAAACTTGGTAAAAAGAACACATCAGNAATGCTAGAAATGCTGAACATTCTCACTTAATTAGATCACTATGCATAGAATGTCACTATGTCTTAACTGTTGATGTTGACCTTGAGCCAGTGGTGGAGATGATGCCATCCTTTGTTTCTCCACTGTAAAATCACCATTTCCCCTTTGCATTTAATAAATATTTAGATTGAAAGTCTCCTATCTTTTTATAAAACTCCTTTTTTCTCCCAGATGCACCCAAGATGTGTTTATGTTGAGGTTCAACCATGATCTCATTGTAGTCATTCCCCAGGTCACTGGGGATTTATGCATGGCCAAGTGCTTCACAAGTAGACAAAGACAAACAAGCATTGTCTGACCTTTTCTCCTACAAACTACAGAGGCCCAGCTCAGACTTGTTTAGGAGTCAAAGAGAATCCAACAGTAGATTTTTTAGGAAGTATAAAACCTGAGTGTTCTAATAACACCATCAAATGAATTTCCTCTTCCCCTGGTGCTTCGTTCCTCTTCATATTTCCTTCATTTTCAGAAAGTCTGTCTCAACATGGAGGAGAAGGCAGCACCAACAGCTCCAGCTCTGCCCCCTCCCACTTCACCTAGCAAACTGAGCAGCTCCATTTTTCAGTGTCTACACAGCAGTTCATCAAGTAGCCCTGCTTGGCTATGCACCACCAATGGTGCACTCAACTCTATGGTCAATGGAAATGATTTTTTTTTTCTATTTTTTATATTTCATAATAAACATGCATTGCTCTTTAAACATTTTTTATTAAGTGTGACAGTTAAGTTAATACTTTAATGAAAGATATATCCATTGTAATAGTTCATCAATTCTTGAGGCTGGAGAGATACCTTAGCACTATTTGCAGAGAGCACCTCTTGCAGAGACCGGTTTAATTTCATCACGCCCACAAAACTGGTGGCTAACAACTTCTGTGACCCAGTTCCAATGGAATCTGCACCCTCTTCTGACCTCCATGTTGCAGAGCACAACACAGGTGCACTTATATACATGCCGGCAAGCAACACACTCATACACATAAAGTAAAATAAATATTTTTTTAAAAAAACAGCAAACAAAAGTTCATCAATGCATGAACTGTTTGATAGTTTCTGAGGCTACACACTCTATTAAAAGTCCTTGGGCTGTCATTTTCCCCTACTGGAAACTACTGACAGGGCCACAACTGACCAAATCCCTGAGAGGTCCATGTAACATGGTCACACTTTCCTTTTCTTTTTTAGTATACGTGAATGTGTGTGGTTGTGTGTTGTGGTGTGTGAGAGAGAGAAGAGAGAGAGAGATAGAGAGAGAGAGAAGCAGCAGAAGGCAAGAATAGACATGCTGTGTGTATTGAACTGAGTCTATACCAAGTTGTAGAGTGGTGATTAGTGGATGGGATTGTATGATGTTGTGGTTTGTCTACACATGGGGCCTATGGGGTGGGAGAAAGTGTGCATACATGTAATACATCCCATACGTAGAGGTCAGAGGACAATCTCAGCTGTCAGTGTTCACCTTCCATGCTGTGTGAGACAGAATCTATTCCATGTACCAATGTAGCTAATCTGCAAGCTCGCATGTTGGCTTCTCATCTCACCACAGACATTCTACGATTGGGTGTGTGGTATCACCTGCAGTTTCTACATGGGTTCTGCAGATCTGAACTCAGGTCTTCGTGCCTATGCAACAAGCACTAAGCCAGCTTCCCAGCCTGAATATCAGCATTGCTAAGGAGGCTCATCCTGGAGATCTATACTTTCTGAATAAGTCTTCATGCTTCACGACTTGATCCCTGAGGCTTCCATCCATCTCCTCTCCTCCATCCCAATGTGCCTTACCCTCAAGAGAAAAAATAGACATATATAGTAGAAGGGATAGTTTTGTCATCTACTTACCATCGATTTATGAGCTAAATAACACCATTCATATTTTGGACAGAGTTTACCCACCAGACAACCAATGTAGGAGTCTAAACATCTAGAAAGAACATTAGATCATCCATAAAACTTCTTGAGAATTGTCCTTCTGGTAGTGTCAGACAGGTGGAAAATACTTAGGGATTCTCAAACTAAACTGGATCTGCAGGAACACTATTTTGGGATACTGGGATTTGAGATTCTTGGATACTGTACTTTAAGAACCATTCTCATTATAATTCACTAGGAATTCTCCCAGTAAACAAAACGATCAGTAAAGCCAAGAAGCCATAAAGGAACGTTATTAGCAAGCACTACCAAGACACAGAGGAGACTACCCATTTGCCTACATATCCAGTGGCTTTTATTAAATCAAGACCACGATGACTAACAATGCCAGACCTAGATGGTTCAGTTCAAATTGTATCTCTGAGTAAAATCATGTTATATATTTCCAAAAGTCAGCTAGAGTCCCTAAAGCATCAGGCAAATTTGAATAATTTATGGACAAAAAAGGACAATTTTAGACTTTAGAAACACAAATAGCTTTGCCTGTTAGACCCTTAATTCCTATTTACTTCACCCGACGCAATCATACATTAAAAGAAATCAAATTTAATACACTCTCACACATTGTACTTTGGGGACATACACAGTGTACTCTGTGACATCATTCATTTACATATATAATACATTCATTCATTTTGGCACTAGTTTTGAATGATCAAAGCTATAATCTAATCTCTGTCATATTTCCTCTGATGCACACATATAGAGGTGTTTTAAAATCTATGAAAACTAAGATCCTTGATCTACAGAGGCCAAACATGTGCACTAAGGTTCATTCTAATTCCCATGGCTAATTCTGTAATTACTTAATTAAGTATAATTAATTATTACTTAAAATAGCTTTAATTAAGCTGCCATAATTAGCTAAAAGGGCACTGTGAGTTTTAAGAGTTCATAACAAATCTTTTATTCTTGGATCTATCTCCTTTGATAGAGCAGACTTACTTCCTGTCTGAACTCTCCTCTTTAGGAAGCGAAATGGAACTGTGTTAATGACCATCATAAACCAATATTGAATAACTACCCTAACTATCTAGATGTTATATTGCAAGAGATTTCTGGAATATTGAGTTTATTGACTTTTATTAACTTACATAAAGCTCAAATAGTAAATAAAACTCCAAATGCGGAAGACAAATAAATAAAACACAAAACTGTTTTCTTACCTAGGCCTTTACTGTAAGTGATTCTGAAGATTTTGTATGTTAAGTACTTTAAATAGGAAAGAAAAAGTAGAGGAAGGAAAGTGTCATAGAAGCTGTCATATTCTTCCCATTCTAGAGATATTGAATGGTTCGATGTACAAAGCATAGGGCTTTAGAAAATGGCAATTTGAGCTTCATCACTGGCTTCACTGATAGTGAAGTTCAATAAGAACTTTTAAGTTTGTTTCTTTGCTCTTTCCTGTGAAATATGAAGATGTCTTGAAAATGCATTGTGAAGATTTAATTACAGGAAATATGTCAAGCACTTGGGACTCAGTAAACACCCTAGAAATGGTGATGAGTTTTCCTTCTGCTTTAGTCTTTCTCCTGCTCTTTTCTCATATCACTTCATGATTAGAGTGGCTTCCAAAATGCATGGAGAATAATCGGAGATGACCAAAGGACTTCAAATACAGGAAACCCCTTTGGGGGGGTGGAATTAGCCCTCAAGCAACCCCAAATTCCCCCATTCCCTTCTATATTGTACTGCAGCATTCTCTAAGTGCAGTCTTTATATTCTAGGTTCTTTGGACACTAGAGGAATTCAGTGTTCTATAGAACATATAGAACATCACATAAATTATATACAGGATTGTGTAAATGTACAGTGAGTGGTTATGCACACAGTCCTAGTACACATTATTCTTTTCTGGAAAAGTCTATATATTTCAACAGATTCTCATATATTCATAACCAGTGAAGTACAAGACCAGGTTCTTGCTTATTAACAGAGACAAACATAATCCCCTTTAACTACACCCCCCCATAAGTTCCTTCCTTTCTCTCAACCCCAGAACCACTGATACTTTATGGTCTATTTTTCTCCACATGACACATTTTGTCACTCCTACTTCTAACCGGTTACACGCTTTCCTGCCTTTGTGGTGCACTCTCTTTCAGATGTTTCTACCAGGCAGATATTTTCTCACTGATTAAGATTACTTTGGGTGCCGGGCATGGTGGGTCATGCTTTTAATCCTAGCACTCAGGAGGCAGAGGCCACGGATCCTTTTGTGAGTCCAAGGTCAGCCTGTCTCTACAAAGTGAGGTTCCAGGACAGCGGCTCATGGCGAACCTAAAATGGTTCAGGGAGACCCTGTCCCGAATAAGACCACCAAAAAAAAAAAAAAAGATTAACTTTGAAGAATCGCCATTTCCCAGAAGGCCTCCTCCTTCCCTGACATAAAACCTCCTTCCCTGACATAAAATCCTCAGTGAACCCATACTCTGTAAAAGAAAGATGAAGGGGATGTAATCAGGTCCTACGCTTACCTGCTTATGATAATCTGTCTTGAATGTATAGCCACCATTGCTTAACCAGATATTATAAGTGCCTGCTTTCTGCCTGTATCCAACACCTGATGGAACTCTCTTGGGTATAAACCACGTAATTTTTAGTTCCATAGCCATGTTATCAGTAATAGTGCAAGTACAAGGAAACCTCTCAATAAATAAATATTGTTAAATAATTGGATGGTAATATCACTTGTGATTAACTGCACTTAGCTTTGACTGTACAAGTATATAGTTGCCCATCCCACCTGGCCTCCTAGATAGGTGTCTTTAGGAAAATATTTTTGTATTTATTTTTTCTTATTTTTATTTTATTTTATGATTGATTGATTTGTGTGTATGGAATGTATTGTCTCGCTGAGGGCTGGTGCACCCTTGTCGTGAAATGCCGCGGAGGTCAGAAAAGGGCATCAGATTCCCCTGGAACTGGAGTTCACCGTCTGTTTAGGAAGATGGATGTTAACCAGAGCGGTACATGACCAAATATTTAGTAATCTGATGTGATGTTGTCCCAGAACAATGAGATGTCAGTGCTTGAGATGGTATGGCAGGCTTCAGCCTCCATCATCATGAAAAGCAAATGAAGTAAAAGGAACAGTCCATGTGCTACCTACCTGTGAGGATTATTCCTGTCAGCCCAGCCAGACTGAGGTGCTCAGTAGGTCCACAGTAATCAAGGTATTGCCATAAAAGCCGTTTTTAGAGTGGTTAGCATTTACAATCAGTGACTTTAAGTAAAGGAGCTAATTCATAATATGGGTAAGGTTCAGCCTATCAGTGGAAAGACTTAAAATTATGTGTGGAGTGTAATATATGTATATTTAGAATAATAATAAAATTAAAGGGAACAAAAAAAAGAGAGAAAAACCTGTATTCAAAGAACTGACCAAACAGTAACTTGTGCATGAAAAGGTTATGAAAGACTGTGAGAAAAATGCAAGACAGGACTTAACATGTATGGTAGATGAAGCTCTGGAGGGGGCAGAATGACTGTAGGTTGGGCATGGATGGGGAATGGTTAAATTTGATTAAGAAAGTTGTATGAAATGTGCTCAATAAATTTTAAAAAGAAGAAAGAGGTGGGCTGGAGAGCATGGCTCAGTGTATTAAGAGCACCGGACTGCTCTTGCAGAGGACCAGGGGTTTGGAATCCACACGCAACAATGGCAGCGTAAAAACTGTCTTTAAGCTAGTGGTGGTGGCACACACCTTTAATCCTAGCACGTGGGAGCAGAGGCAAGGCAGATCTCTGTGTAGTTTCAAGGCCAGCCTGGTCTACAGGAGTGATTCCCGACCAGCTGGGCTATAGGGAGACACTTTGTCTACAAAAATAAATATAAAGTAATTAAATAAATAAATAAATAAATAGAAAAAAAGAAAAAAAAAAAAAACGAAGTTTTCCTAAAGAAGTTCTATGTTCAGTCTGCAATACAGATGCCCCACCTTAGTGTGCAGCCTGCTGGGGTGGCCTATAAATTTTGATCTCAAGATCAACATCAGCCTGATTTGAATATTTTGAAGTTACTACTACTACTACAATTAAATGAGCCAATTACAAAGCAGACCTGTTTTTCTAGATAAGTCCTTAATTGTACCGTGTGTGTGTGTGTGTGTGTGTGTGGTGGTGTGGTGTGGAGAGAGAGAGAGAGTAGAAACCGAAGAGACGAGAGAGCGAGAGAGAGAAAGTACGCTAAAACCACACAGGCTTTTTTTTTTAAAAAACCCTACATCTTGACACATGACTATTCTGCAGTTACTGACTCTACCCTTAACCCAAAATGCATTTGGCCCTCTCAGTTTTGGATACTGAACCAGAGAAAGCATCTTGGCATACATAACGATATACCAGGTAGAAAATTTCCTGTTGTCTCACAGATTTAACTAAAGCCCTAGAGCTAAGGAGGAAGATTGTAAAGTACTCCAAACAGATATGCTAAAACACCTATGTGTGATTTGCTGAAAGTTGGCCAAAAGTTAGTTATGCAAACATGCATGCACCCCCTACCACAGAAGATGGATGGGCAAAGCCTGCTGAGTCAAGAATACTTTACCGAGAGTCATAAAGGTAATCTATGCTGGGTACTTACCCTCTCCCCCACCGCAACCTCAAGCCAAAGGAAAGAGGCTCCAAGGGAATCCTTCAGAGAGACTCACATATAACCCTAGTATTTGAAAGGCACAAAAGCTAGTGTATGAAAAAACACCAAAGGCAAGAATGTAACAAAGATAGAGTGAAGAAAAGAAGGAATTCAGTGGAGGATGCCTGCACTTCCAGAATTTAGCACACCAAGGAGGCCAGTTTACCACATAGCTTATGAGCATTCATCTCTCTCTGGATCCTGACTGCAGATGTGATCAGCCATGTCAGGTTCCCGCTGCCACATCTTCCCCGCCATGCTGAACTGTATCCACAAACTGTGAGCCCTCCCTTCATCCCTTAAGTGGCTTTTGGTATGTATTTGGTCACAACAATGAAAAAAGTAATTTATTCAGGTTGTTTTTACTGTAGCTAAATAGATAGGCTAGATAATATGGCCACATAAGTTAAGTAAGATACCACTCTTTTTCATCCAGTTCCAACTCCTCTCTCCCCTTACCCTGAAGGACTTAGAAACAGCAGTGTGCTAAAGAAGACATTAAGACAAAGATAATTGTGCACCCTCCCAACAACAGTTGGTGTGACAACCTACAGCCAAGAACAGACTCAAGGTGTTTACTCAACGTATAATCTGCTCCATACTTAAGAGAGGATATCTGTAAGAAAAAACCCTTACAAAGAAATATGAGCATAGATCGAAAAATAGACTATGGACCATCTGAGAGCACAGTGAAACTCATGAAAAAGTTACAGATCTGCCATACTTAATAAGCGGATAGTTTACATGAACCGCTTACAGTTAGCTGCACGAAAAATAGATGGAATGGTAGGTCATCATGTTATAATACAAGTACAAGTCAACAGCAAAGAGCAGTATATTAGTAACTTTTCTCATCATTCTGACCACAGGCCTGATAAAAAGCAACTCAAAGGAGGAAACATTTAATTTGCTCACAGTTCCGTGGCAGATTAATCCATCCTGGTCCCCCCCCAAAAAAAATGTTGATGGGCACAGCATGGACACTGACTGACCAGGAAACACAGAATGTTGATGTCAGTGCTCAGCTGGCTTTCTCCTTTTTTCCCTTTATATTCAGTCCAGAATCCCATCCCATGGGTTGGTGCCACCAACATTCGTAAATTCATGTTTATAAACAATATATTTCATAAATAATATATTGAACACTTTCTAAACAGATCAGAATTGAGGAAACATAAAAGGAAATATTGCTACATATCTACACAAATTAACTAGTGGTTCCTCTTGAACTACTCTATTTCTCTAATTTATTCTGTTGTTCATGCAGCAACAAAATAAATTAGAGAAATAGAGACAGATGTTGATGGTTAGGTAGGTCGATAGATACATAAAGTGAGCTACAGGGACAATGTTTTACACTATGATAAATCCAAAGTTCTGAAACATGAAAACATTTAAAATAATGATAAAAGAGTAGAAAGGTAAAATTTAGGATAAGCATCAAGCTTCAATGAAAATACAATAATTGTGTCTTTTTAAGTCCTTTGAATGTTTCCATTTGGAAAGTACTGGACAATGAACCTGATCATCTAATAATTCTGGTTTCTCTGTTGCAAGATAAAATACTTTAGATAAGGTACCTAATCACGCCAGGTGATAATTTTACTTATCTATAACACGAGTGGATTAAACAATCCTGAATATAACATTCTATAAGGAAATTTTAGACCCCATTCCTTTTCCCCTCCCTCTTTCTCAGTCCTTCTCTTCCTCTTCTCCCTTTCCCCTCTCCCTCCCTCTTTTCTCCCACTCTCCTCTCCCCTCTTGCCTTTTCTTCCCCTTCCCCCTCATGCCTCTCCCTCTCTCTCTCCCCTTCCTGCCATGACTATGTAATCTGCCTCTCTGCTTCATTATTGCTTCCATTTTGTTCATTCTCACCTCAGGATCAAATAACCCTGACCTAAACTAAAACTGACCCTAAATTAAAACTGATTTGTGAATCGAAATAATGATTTCCTCTTTCAAGCTGTTTTCTCAGATATTTGTCACATCGACAGGAAACTATCACTGAGAATAAACCTACTTGTTTTTCCACAGTTGGGCTAAAGGAAGATATATGGGCAAGGCTCCAGTGCTGTTCCTGTGGACCAGATTTCCCCTTGTACACCAGAGGCATCTTGTCTCCACAGGGCCAATGTGAAGCTGTTAGAATACAAACTGCAAATTTTTCTTAGTATCTTATACAGGAAATGAAGTATACTCAGACCCCCTTTTCTCTATACTTAAAAAGAAAATTTAATTCAATACAATTTTAAATAAAACCCCAAAGGATTTGTCTTATTTGGATCTTGATAAACTGATTCAAAAACTTTTACTAGAGAGAAAATGGTTTTAAAAGGCAAAAAATAGGGAATCACCTACTATAGTAAGTCTTATTATAAACCATGTTACTTAAGACAGTAGCATATTGAAGCAGAGAATATGGAGCCCAGAAATAGACCTATGTATATTTGATATCTTGAAAAGTGAGAAATGTATCAGTGTAGATCACCAAGAGCATAAGAGTATTTCAATAAATACAGCTCAGATAATTGGTTAGTCACATAGGAAAAAATCAGATTCCTTATGTCATCCCATGAACTGAAATAAATTCCAGATAGCTTAAAGATGTAGAATTAACATAATAGAACAGACTGGTGGTTACACTTCCCCTCTGAAAGCATGCATAGCACCTTCTAGCACTATGAAATCTAGCTAATAGGGCTGAAACTTCAGTACAAGGTTGATTACTCCATGTTCTATGACTCAAGTGTGTGGTGTCTTCAGCAATTGAGTTTTTCAGTAAAGCTCAGGAAGATAGCCAAGAGCAATGGCAATAGACCACAATATTTCCAAGGTTATTGGATCCCAATGTCCAATAACCCCAAAGAAGTAACCCATTCCTGGCATTAGTCTGTTTATTTGCTAGCTTATAGTATCTAGTAGGATCACTTTCTCCCCCTTAAGAGTACTCATATAAAATGCTGGGTTCTTATAATCTCAGCACTACAGAGTCAGAGACAGACCAATCTCTGGGGCCCCATGGCTAGCCAGCGTGGGCTAATCAGTGAGCCCCAGGTCCTGTGAGAGACCCTATCTCAGAAAACAAGGTAGACAACTTCAAGCACCCATAAAATATCCAATCACTTGTGATAAATACAAAAGTGGCTAGGTTTTGATACAGTCAGTATTTGTCCAAATACACCTTACAAAAATGAACACAATAGAAAAGGGAAACATAAATGGGGGTTATTGGCTATGTTCCTTGTATAATTGCTGACATGACTACAGTAATCATCATAGAGTGCATAGAATGCAAGCATCACAGAGGAACACAAAGAAAAGGCCTGATTTAGGTTCCATTTTTCTAACACTTTTCTGTCATTCTTGGCCTAGCTTATTCCACTAGCTTATTTCTTCTGTGGTCACAGCAGTAAAAGCCACTCTTAGCCCACAGGAATGCCATAGCATCTATTCTTTCTTCTTCCTAAGTGTTTCCTAAATATCCACTGTGGAAAGATACAGAAAACTGGCCTCTACTAAAACTTGGTAAAAAGAACACATCAGCATCATAATCACATTTAAATGTTTCATAAGAGTTCATTAAAAAATAAATTACCAAGATGATAATTACCTTTCCAAAGTACTGGCAGAATTCTATTTTAAAAAAAGGACTAGGGCTCGGGGGATAGCACAGCTATTAAAGGCTGAGGCTAAGAACCGGAAAAAAAAAAAAAAAAAGGGACTCACTTAGGCTAGTTCATTTTCTGGACTCATGAAATTCCTGACCAATCAGTTTATTTTTATTTTTTTTTATTTTATGTTTGTATGTATATGAATGTACTGTCTGCATGAGGGTTGTGCACCCGTGTCATTGCGAGACCCTCAGAAGAGGTCTGCGGATTCTCCCATCTGGAACTGGAGTTCCCCTGAATTGGAGTTACAAGACAGTTCTGAGCCGCCATGGTGGGTGCTGGGATCAAACCCGGGTCTCTGCAAGAGCAGTCGGTGCTCTTAACCGCTAGCTATCTCTCTCAGCCCACAATTCAGTTTTATTATTTTAATTAAAAGACAGTTTTGTTGGGAGATAAGCGATCACATCTCTGGGTGTAGAAGTAGATTTTCACTATCCTTATGTGAACAAAAATTCCCAGAAAAAAGCCTGCACCTTAGACTGAGCCTCCTGCAAGGCTGATCAACTGATTAACACCTCAAGTGACTGTGGAGAAGTTTGAATGCTTGAGATGTCAGAGCCTATTTACACTTATCTTGGGCCTTTTCTCCCCTTAAATAGCCACCCTTTCCCATCTCTGTATCTGACCCAACATCCCATAACTAATGGTTTAATTTTTTTTTTTAAACCGTTAGTTATTTCAATTAAGGCCAACGCTTGGTCTACAGAGTGAGTTCCAGGGACAGCTGGGGCTACAGGGAAACCCTTCTCAAAGACCAAAAAAAAAAAAAAAAAAAAAAAAAAAAAAAAAAAAACACTTTTGAAATTTTAATCTTAGCCTACCACCATATTTCCCAATCAAAAAAGCTACGATATGTATCAGACAGCATGTATGGGACCTATAGTAGGAAAACTGTCTAGCTCTTGCCATTGACTTGCCTTCCTGAATGATATCCACCAATATATTTGAAAGGTGTCTTAATTTATGACTTTTCTTTGTTCTGTTACTGTAAACCTAATGCAACTATTACCATACTGGAACATGGATTTGGGACAGCTAAATCTGGAGTTCCTGGGGCCGTGGGTCCATTCATATTTGCTCCAGAATAAACTATTCTTTTACCCCTTGAAGTGAGAACTATGCTTTTGTGTCAACACCTAGAACATTATTTTTTTTATTAATTTTATTTATGTATGCGTATGAATGTACTGTCTGCATGCAAGTTTGTGCACCCGTGTCGTGCAATGCCGCGGAGGTCAGAAGAGGGTGTCAGATTCCCCTGGAACTGGAGTTCTCCTGGAATTGGAGTTTCAGACGGTTCTCGGCCGCCATGTGGGTGCTGGGGATTGAACCCGGGTCCTCTGTAAGAGCAGTCGGTGCTCTTAACCGCTAGGCCATCTCTCCAGCCCAGAACATTATTTTCTTAGGGAAAATATACATTCATGAATCCCCCAAAGGATACTATTTTACCTTTCTGATACAGTGAATTACGTTCCAAGTAAAAGAAAAATTAGTTGGCATTTTGGCATTAAATAAAGAACATTATTACCCTTTAACATTCTGAATTGTTTTACATACTGAGGAACTTACCATTGTTGAATTAATAAACTATATAAATATGATCTTAAAAGACCCTATGGATTTATTTTTTTTAATTGAATAAATACAGTATATCACTTGTTTTTCCAAAAATAATTACCTTAGTCAACCTTCTACCACTGATAACACACTGACACAAACTGAACGAACTGTAAAGGTGCTTGTTTGGGGCTCACAATACCAGTTCAAGGAGCCAGATGCATCTGGTGGTAGCTTTCTTGCTGACCATGACCCAAGGTGGCACAGGGCATCACGCTGCAAAAGACAGAGCACTAGATAGACTCAGCTCTTATAGAGGACTTAGTGTCAAGATAGCTATTAACTATTAATCCTTTATTCACAAGAATGGATTAGTCACCTTAATGGATTAATCCACTTATGAAGGCAAAGTCATACTCAACACTTAAAGTCCCCATCTGGCACTACCTCTTTTTCTTTTCTTTCTTTTAAAAACTGGGGACTTGCTGTATTACCCAATATGATGTTCAAACACTCATCTTGAGCGAATTAACTGGACATGGTGGCATGTGCTACCAATTCTGACTGATACCACCTTTTAATATTTTATAATGAATACTAAATTCCCACATGAATTTTGGAGGTGACAAACCAGAGTTATGCTATAGCAA
The DNA here is from genome assembly GCA_009823505.1 of Rhizomys pruinosus. Taxonomy (NCBI): domain Eukaryota; kingdom Metazoa; phylum Chordata; class Mammalia; order Rodentia; family Spalacidae; genus Rhizomys; species Rhizomys pruinosus. The sequence continues at coordinate 13,367 of VZQC01001893.1, forward strand.
GGACTTTGGTCAGAACCTTTACTTTTTCTAGAAAATAAGGTCACACACTACTAATGAGCAAGAGTAGGCCTTGACTCATATAATGTGCTCCTTGGGAGCCATATCCTCCAAAAACCTCATAAACAGGATTCTGAAAGGAGGCTCTACTTCCCACAGGTGTATTTATTTCCTTTCATCTTACATCCCTGCAATCTTTTCTAGAAGAGGAAAGCTATAATTTCTCTCTTTTGTAAAAGTAATTCATGACCCTGATTTAACATCCTTAAAGAGAGGGCAAGGAATTCAGGTACCTTATCTGCTTTCAGGAGCCAGTCCTTGGTCTCAAGAGGGAGTTTAAAGCAGCTTCATAATGCTATGAATTAGTTCTAGTACACTGTCAAGAAGCAAGTAATAATTAAGTAGCCACTGAAGCAAAACAAATACTCCAATTTCAACACAGCACATAAAACACCACAATTTGTCAGGTAATTTGGCAGGTTGAAATTCTTTCACTATAACTGACAGTTGCTGCCCTAATTCTCAAGGTAATCTGGAAATTTTATCATGTATTGAAATGTAATTCTTTTAAAATTTGAATCCTACACATTTTAATAGCACTTACTTCACAGACTCATACATATTTTCATTTATTCTGCTGTCAGAAGTAAGTTTGAGGTGGGAGAAAGGACCAAAGAAATCCCAATGCTCTGAAAGCCTATCTGAAACCAGTTAACATTCACAAAGACCTAAAAATTGGAAGAACATATAAGGGGATCTTACTAACTTGATAATTACAACTAAAGATGTGATCATAATCTCTCTCATTAACCAAAAACCACTGACTAGGAACAAATAAAGGCTGGAGATAAAGTTACTGGTGTTGATCAGGTGTTTCCAAGTTCTAGTGTCCTGTTCAATGAATTAAAAAAAAAAACTCATACAAACAGTAAAGTAGCAAGGGATTCTATTTAGAAGCAAAACAAGAGTTGGTGTACATACACAGAAAGGGACTAGCCTGCCCTAAGCAAGCATGGAACTCTTGAAGCCAGGGCTTACTGTTTGGAACTTTCTCTGATGGTGTAACAGGAAGAGTTGGTTGCTAAGAAGTCAGGTATGGGTAGTTTCTTGCTTTGATTGACAAGTTTGGGTCATATAAGCTTTTATTCACATCGCACATACTTTTCCATGATGCATATAACTTTAATCAGATGCATACCCAATCATGCATAAATATAAGATGCTAAATAGGAGATTTTTCCCTGGAAGTTTACTCAGAGGTCACAGTTTCTCTTATTCCACATGTGGCCACATCAGCTCACTACCCCTAATTCCAAAACAGGCTTTCAGATGTGTTTGGCCACAAAGAGAGGAGCTTCTAAAGGTTGCTAGGGAGCTGTAGGTTGTACTGTCCTGACTGTTCTGTTTTGAGAGAAGTGTGCATGCAGTTTAAACCAAGCAGGATCCTGGGTTGCTGAGTTATCTCTTTGCTTACCTGCTTCAATAGTCTGAAATCTGTGTTCTCTTTTTCTTACTCAGTTATCCCCAATGCTTACAACAATGTTTCTACGAAGTAAGCATTTGTTGAAGGAAAAGAGTGAGTGAGTGAATGGACAAATGAATGAATGAGCATGTTTGAATCTGATTGGCATCGACTTACCTTAGAAATGAAATGGATCAAATGTTTTCTCCTTCCACAACATAGGGCCCAAAACGACCTCTTTTATCCTCTCTGTCAACTTTCCCCCATCTCCAATTCAGTTATTAAGATATACATTCAGCCAGGCGTGGCAGCACATGCCTTTGATCTTAGCACTTGGGAGGCAGGCCAGGTGGATCTTTATGAGTTCAAGGCCAGCCTGGTCTACAGAGTGAGTTCCAGGACAGCTGGGGCTATAGGGAGACCCTGTCTCAAAAATTCCAAAAACAAAATGATATATATTCAGATGATCTTATATTCCTTCTTACTCAGAAGATCCCTAATCACTGTAATGAATAAAAGTAATGATATCTAAGACTCAACAGAATTAACTTTTTCACTCATGTAATAACTCTGAGCAGGACCAGGGTAGTCCTTTGATGGAGCCACAGTAACTAAGGGTTCCATAAGTTCTACCACCTTTATCATAAGACTGTCTTCTTGCTAACCCACTGAAGAGATAGAAGAGAATTGGGGAAAGTATGACAGGAAGCTTTTATTATTCAGAATTAAGAAGGAGGCACATTACTTCAATAACATTCCACTTGTTAAAATAGAATCCTTTGTTGCATCTAACTGTAGGATGCTTCTTAAAACTGTAATCCACAGTAGAGCAAAACTTCCCACCAACAGGTCTATAATATGTAAAGAGATGGATACAGATGTTGACAGTTCAGTATCTCTGCCACATGTTTTCTTATCAGACACAAGATCCAAGGAAACATGGAACCAGGGCAGGCTGCCCTTGACACTGTCAAACTCAAGTTGTATAAAGATTACCTTTGAGCAACATGAAGATCAAGGAACCAGAAAGACTTGGGATGACCAAGGAATATTGGCTTTTGTGTATTTGGTAAATAATTTTGAAAGCAAATGTTATTTGGGATATCGTCCAGAAGCCATTGAAGTGTCACAACTCAGTTGACAACACAAAGTTTCTCAATACATATGATTACTTTTTCTGATGCCTAAGAAAATAGAAAATGGTGGTCAGGAGAAGTTGAATTGTTCCTGTCCTGGAGTGCATTAGTATATGATTTAATATAATTTCCTCTTTCCATTAGTAAAGTCCAGAATCATCTTTAACATGGTAATAAGTCTAAAAGCATTGTTTATCATGAACATGGCCTTCATCATTGTCTCCTCCACTCTACCAAAATTCTAAATGTGTTCATAGCATAGTCTTATTTCTCTAAGTATTTTTTTTTAAGTTGTAAAGGAGGGTTTATTACTACATGGGGCCAACACTCAACTCGGGAGGAATGTAGCCAAGAGGTATGGGTTACAGAACTTTTTATAAGTACAACAGCCAATCAGAGTTTAGCATCACAGTTAAAGTTACCAATCAAGTAAAAGCATGCAAAGCAAGCAAACCAGTCATTCCTAGAAAAACTCAGGGAAAATGGCTTAATGGTATCTGAGAACATTATCCCTTAGTTTTTGTAATCCTCTATCTAATTTGTCCCTCATTTTGAGGTCTTCAAATCCTTGAAGGAACGAAGTTCATAAGAGTGGACCACAGTTGGTGTTTCCAAGATGGAATTTGATAGAATTTAGCCACTGGTTAGTAAATCTGACAAATGAGTTATGGATGCCCTGCCCACAAGTCGGAGCAACCAGAAGGATAAGTTTACTGGAAGATCCAGGAAGTCTTCAGCTCTCAGCTGAGAAAGAAACTGGCTCTTTGAGGGGTCTTGACTCTAAACTGCCTAGCCAATGTTTAGCTCCTATTTTTATCACTTACCCTCTGAGGAAGTCACCCCAATTGCCAAGAAGGAATTGGGGCACTGACCGCTCTGACTTCTTCCATGCTGAAAAGGGGTGTAGGATGTGGCACCTGGGGTACCACGTGCTCAGTGGATCTATCTAAAAGACCCCCAAAGTACAGTTATAGAAAGAGCAAAGACCTTCACTGGTGCCTGTGAAGGAGAAGTGAAGGCGAGAGTAATTAGGTACATTTTCTTGGCAGCGAACTGGGAGAGGAGCAGGGTGAATTAAATGTCCAACTTAAAAGTCCATTAGAATGTCTCAAGAAGGGGTTCCAAAGCACCCATTATTGGGTTTTCCTTTCATTCATTTGGCCATGGTGCCTGAACTCAAGATGTGCTTTCCAGGCATATTGATAGTCATGGTTTTCTCTTAGGTAGTTGCTAAATAGAAAGAGGAAATTTTATTATTTGACAATAGATCTCATATTACTTTAAGTCTAATGTTTGGAAGCACAATCTCTCAGACTTTAAATAAATATAATGATTGCTTCTCTTTTGGTTATACTTTCCTTTTGGATGTACAAGTCCATACAGTTAGTTCAGATAAACCAAACTTTGTTTTCTCAAGGTCAGTTGAGGATCTGATCCTCAGGGGTCACTAGGATTTGGGGGAGATATCTGGCTCCTTTTGGCTTTTCATTTACCAGTTCCATCCATTAGAGGACAAAGTCAGGTCTTGCAGGACCAGGCTCCCCTTTTTGAAGCATGAAGACACTTTCCTCTTTATAGACTGGACATTGGCTAGAGTCCCATTAGTGGATCTCCAATACCTCCCTGCACAGGAGGACTAGTGACTCACAGTTGGAGGACATTTCAAGGGATGCCCCCATACATAGTACCCTGGGACTTAGTTGACCTCAGAGGGCAAGGAACAAAGTTGTTCCTTAAGTCCTTCAGCTGAATTAGTATGGGCATTAAGGATGGTTGTTAACCAATCAGAAAGGCTGTTACACCAGCCTGATACTTTTAATTAGTGTATAATATTTTAGATAATACTGACTGGAAGAGGGACTTAACACCATAGGTTAAGAAGGCATAGCCCACAAGAGAGAACTAAACAATTTCAGGTCTATCTTAAATGTAAACTGTTTACTACAATTTACTACAAACAGGAACAGCCCCCCCCATCCTGATTTATAGTTCTCCCAGAAAGGTAGGAGTTGTATCACATAACAGAAGACAGGAAATAAGCTGATAAGGATTACCAAGCCCATCCAAACTGTCTTCTTCTGGACTGCATGCAGCTGGTTCAGGAAGGTAGAACCCAGTTTTTTGAGCCAAATTATCTTGTTAGGTCAAAGGAAATATCAAAAGTATCACTTGTGAGAAATACAAAGTACATCTTTCAGTACCCATAGGTAACCAACTATTTGTCTCTGTCCATTTAATACAAATCTGTAACAAGGAGTTCTGTGCAAGCCAGGAGTGGACTGAAAATTAACAACTCTATATTTACAATCCTATTCAGGCCATTAGTATACTAGCTTAAAGGTGAATAGATAATAGCATATGTGAGTGTGTGTGTGTGTGTGTGTGTGTGTGTGTGTGTGTTGGGTTAGGGTGTGTGAGATAAACTCAGGACCCAGCATCAGACGCAGACAACATGGCAGTCTCTGAGTTCTCCTCCCAGTTTGCCCCCCACCTTGTGACAGAGGAAGGAGCCTCTTATTCTTTTGAGAGCAGGGAAGGCCCTGGTTCCCAGGCAGGAGCAGGATCTGTGTGGTAGTGCCTCTGTGTCTGGTAGCTGGGACTCACAGGTAATGACCCAGTAGGGAGCCCTTCAGTAGCTATGAGAAGTAGGCTGCTTCATGAGCAGCTGCTGGATGAGAACACGTGCTTACAAAAATCTACCAAGATTGTTTAAAAATGTAAAGATCATTACATTGACTTTCTGAACCAGAAACAAATAACTGATCCAAGAATCCAATTAATCTTAAATTAAAAATAGGAAAATTTGTGCTGGAGAAATGGCTTAGTGGTTAAGAGCACCAACTGCTCTTGCAGAGGATCCAGGTTTGATCTCCAGCACCCACATGGTGCTGAGAACCCTCTTTAACTCCAGTTCCAGGGGAATCCAACACCCTCTTCAGACTTCCACAGCATTTTATGGCATGGGTCCACAAACCTACATGCAGACAGCACATTCACACACAATAAATAAATAAATAAATAAATAAATAAATAAATAAATAAACAAATAATAGGAAAATTCACTCCATAGCTAGACAACCTCAGTACTGTATAAACTGTAAAGTTTAAATGTTATCATTTTGACTGTTATAAACTTAGAGTCACATTTTACTCTGATTAAGAATTCTCATCAAGGTGTTAAAGTTTGGGGTTTGAAACTAGCTTGTTGTGACATTGTGTCTAACTTCAGTATTTATTTTATGGGACTGTTTAAATGTATAGGCTTATGTCTAATGCTAATAATTTGCTTGATATCCAGTTGATTTATAAGTAAGTTTTCATGTAAACTAACACTGTTAAATTACAATATGGTCCTTGGTCCTTAATAATATTAGTTCATTTTAAGGAATGATTACTTCTGTTCTAGAGTGCAGTTTATTTCTATGTTTGAAAATATTATACATGGGGAAGGAGAATCTAGGCCCACCTGGCACACAGCAGTGGCCAGGCCCAGACCAGCTGAACTGCAGGGACTGTGCCACATCTCATAGGGTATTGTGGGAAAGAGAAGCTAGGCCTGCTGGGCACACAGTAGCTGGGCACACAGCAGCGGCTGGGCCCAGACCAGCTGAGCTGCAGGGACTGTGCTATGTCTGGTAGGGGATTGTGGTAAGGAGAAGCTAGGCCCACCAGGCACACAAGGGACAGAGTCTGAGTGGACCAGCAGGTCCTGTGGACTGTGAAAGGTATCCTGGAAGGCCTTGGGAGCTAGGAGCAGAGGCCTGAACCCAGAGTGTGGGGCAAATATTTGGCAGTGGGTTATGTGTACTCATGCTCCAGCTAGGGGCAGAATCTGAGTGGACGAGCAGGTCCTGTGGACTGGGAACGGTGTCCTGGAAGGCCTTGGGAGCTAGGAGCTGAGGCTCGAACACAGGGGGCTAAGCCAGCAACCTAAAAACCCCCACCCACGCCAAGTGGAACCCCCTAGAACCTAGACAAGTCAACACTCCATTCATAAGGAGAATAAATATAACCAAGACACCCAAAGGAATCAAGAAAAGTAATCCTTCAACAAAGTGAAGAGGCATTCAAAATTCGCATCAGAATACAGGCAAAAAGCTAACTGCATGCAGAGAGCACAATGAAAGAATAATATGGGAAAAGCACAGAACAACTCCACACCAAACTTTATGAAGCCAGTGGAGACCCCTACAATGGGATCTCTGTAGACATAACCCAGGACACAGATCCCAAAATAACAATCACAGATATATTCAAAGAAATCATAAAACTAAGAGAAGAGAATGAAAAACTCAGAAAGGACCTACAG
>VZQC01001894.1:1779-52292 GCA_009823505.1 Rhizomys pruinosus
TCTTTCTTTCTTTCTTTCTTTCTTTCTTTCTTTCTTTCTTTCTTCCTTTCTTTCTTTCTCTTTTCTTTTTATTACCATTTTGTATATGGGGAAAGTGAGTTAGGGAAGTGTGTAAAGTAGCCTGCTAAAGATTATGTTACAAGTAAGTGACAGAGCTAGTGTGTGATGTCTCAGGATGTCTGATTCCCATAGTCTTCATTTAAATTACAATGCAATGTGGAGGAGAAGCAACTTATGCTAAGGGCTACTAGGACACTGAAAGCTAGGTATACTTATGGCTTAAGTGTCATAACTATATAAGAGATAAGATATGACTTATCTCTACTGTGTCCAAAACATCTGTGTATAGAAAACATAACTGTTATTTTTTTCAAAGGGAACACAGATTCTTATGCCATGGTGAGGTTAGATATCTAAAGAGAAGAGTCCAGCCATCCTTTCTTCACTGCCTACCTATTATTCCCCTTAAATATAAAAAAATGAGAACATGTTATCACCTGAGTCTACTTAAGTCTGTAAAGATTTATTTCTCCCAAACTTTGTCATTATTTACTCATCTCCTTAGATCCTTTAATCCAAGTTTTACCTCAAGAGCGCACATATCTCTCCAGTCAGCAGAAATATTTATTCCTCTTTATAAATTATTTAATTAACTTTATGGCTCAGAACTAAGTATCTCATGAATTTTGTTATCATGAATTAGTAATAATTCTATGCATTTGTACAATGCTTTACAATGTTCTGCCACATAAATTATCTTAGTTAATTTTCATAGCCATCCAGTATATTAGGGAAAGTTGAAATTAATACCACAACTGAAGTCTTAGGAAAGTTTGAGTAACTATTTTGGGTTTATATGACTGAGTATTGTTGGCTTGGACTTACTCTAAACCATTTTCCCCATGTTTCCCACTAACAGTCTCGCTCATATCTTAATGATTAGAAAATGTTGAGTTTCTAACAGCACAAAGATGACAACCACAGGTGGAATGAGGTTGAACGTGCCAGGACATAGCCAGGCAACAATATCTGAGCCAATATCATCACTCAAAGAGTATCTTACAATACTAACAAATAGTATCTTACAATACTAACAAATAGTATCTTACAATACTAACAAAAAATCTTTTGTTAGTAATCTTTTCCTCTTTGTTAGTATTGTAAGAAATGTTGTAGAACTTCACTGTGATAAGATGCTGAACATGGGATAGATCAGCACAGGAAGTTTTACATAGGGGAGAGTAATGGACTTTGAAGGCCGGTTGTCATAAGGGTTGTCAGCTAACTGAGTACTTATAAATAGACAAGTAGTATAAACAAAGACAAAGTAGAGAAAAAAAACAGAAAAGGTTAGAGATAAAGAGAGAAAGACATTTGGGAAGAAGGAGTTCAAGACCATGCAAACTCAAGTGATCCTTCTGTCTTGGCTTACAAATTAGCTGGGACTATAGACAACAAGTATCATGCTTGTGAAAAATTTACCCATTTGGATAAAATTATAGCTGATAGAAGTGAAAAACATTCACAGGAAGGATAAATGAAAATGAATATTAATCAGAGCCTCATTAGAGGCGCTGCATTCTGCTGGGTGATGTGGTTTGAAAGAGAATGACTCCCCGTAGGCTCCATTGGATATTTGAGCACGAAGGGGGTAAATTTTTCAAGATAGTGAATGTACTACCAGTTCACAGTGGAAAAAAAAGGTTAGCAGAGGCAATGTTTTCTGCCTAAATAAGTTGGTTTCAAACACCCGGTGCTGAGGAAACCTTAGGAAGAGAATATTTAGTCACAGTGTTACCAGCTCATCATGCATCCTGTATTTTCTTAATTCTTACATGATTTTTGAGGATATTTGCATGAAAGAGAATACTTTTTTAAAGTTTCATCTATTTTCTCCACTCATTCCTTTACCTGAAGTCATAATCATAATTGCATAAGAATAAATTATGATTTCACAAACAAAGGGTTGCAGGTTTTGGAGGATAATTAGATAGTAGGAAATGAAGTTCCAAAATAAAGGTCTTGTTGGTAATATCAAGTGTTTGTAATGAACACAATGAATAGTGATGAAAATGTGCCCTGACTGTGACATGTAAGGTGGATAGTTATATACAGTCTGCTGAAGTTATTTCTGCCATTGAAAACTTTTTGTTATATTATGGATTTAAACAGAATAAGGTAGATTAGTTCTGTAATAGAGAGATCACATAAAAGATAGTTCTTTTCTTGCTAAAATTGTGTGTGTAATTTTGTGTGGCTCCCACTATTTCTGTTACAGAGACTTCATTTGGGTAGAAAGAATAGAATACCAAATGTCAGCTAGTGAAATGTGTCTTCATGGCAGTAATCATCCCTGTGATGATAAAATTTAAGTCATGTTTCAGTCACATGTATTATTGAGTATCAAGAATTCCACTAAAATTCTGAGAAAAAAGCCAGGGGAGATTGTGTAGTGGTAAAAGGGCAAGTCTAATGACCTGAGGTCAGATCTCCAACATGTCTCCCCATGGCTGATGCAGTGGAAAGCTTCTGTATTTCTAGCACACTTAAAGTGAGATGATAGAAAGAGAGTAGAGAAGTAGAGAATCACCTGGAAGCTGCTTGGCCAGCTAGCCTGAAGTATGCATCATGGCGGAAACAAGAGTCTCTGCCTCAATAAACAACATGAAAGCCAAGAACCAACCTTCCAAAGTCTTCCAGGCTCTGTAGGCATGCTGTGGTATTTGTGAACCTAGAGTCATATGATGCAAACACACACAAATACACACATATACAAACACATGGACTCATACACCATACACACACACACACACACACACACACACATATACACACAAAGTAGTTTAAAAAAATTCTGAGAAAATAATTGTTTTACCAGTAGGGAAATGGCAGCTCTAGACTCCTATAGATGGAACATATTATAATTTCAGTGCTTACTATAATAAGCACCACACTGAAAATTGAACCTTTGTGTGTGTGTTTGTGTGTGATATGTGTGCGTGTGTATGTGTGTGTGTGTGTGTGTGTGTTTGTATGTTGAAGTAATAAATGGAAATGAGCATCAGTCTGGGATTTATTAGAGGAGGTGTGCTCAGGGTGCTGTGATGGTTTGAATGAGAATGTCCCCCTTAAACTCTAAGGATTTGTATATTTTGTCACCAGTTGGTGGCGCTGTTTGGGGAGTTTTAGAAGGTGTAGCATCGTTGGAGGCAGGCTTACATAGCTCTTTAGCCTTGCTGGATCTCCAGTCTCTCTCTGCTTTCTGTGCCTGTTTGAAGATATGCACACCTCTGCTTTCTGCTCCTGCTGTGGCACCTCCTTCCACCATGCTTCTCTGCCACAGTGGACTCTAACTCCCCTGGAACCATAAGCTCAAATAAACTCTTCTTTTTATAAGTTCCCTTTGTCAGAACATTTTATCACAGCAACAGAGAAGTAACTAATACATCGGCATGGCTATAAACCGAGCCTTATTTACTGGTCCTGAGAGAAGTGTTTAATGCTCTTGCATCTATCTGTAGGAAAGCTTTTCTCCCTGCCCTGTTTCCCCAGGTCGCAAGCAGTCATGTCCCTTACTTCCTCCTTCAGGGTGTGGCAGCATGGACATTCTCCATAGTGACTGTATATCTTCCACATCACCCATTCAGGCTCTGGAAGAAGTATACCTCTGAGCCCTCCCTCTAGGGATTATTGATCAAGATGATTTAATCCCTACTGGTTTCTGAATGTATTCCCACAGCACTGCTTCTGTTTCTTAGTCTACTCATTCTAACACAAGGATGGAAGCCAGAGTTTTGTCACTGTGTGAACGAGCTCTTATGAGGTTAAGCTCACAAGAGCTGGTGAGTGAGGAAGAAAGCCATTCCAGAGGAGAAATAAAGTCATCCTATTCACTTCTTTTGTTGAAAATCATTTGTAAAAAATCTTTTTTATAGGAAAAGGCAATAAAAGGCTCTTCAATTAGAAATGTAAGGAAACAGTATTCTGAACATGTGTTATCAAATAGTAATGTACCTTCTGGATTTGGATACTTGTCAGTTTTTTCTCATTAATCAAATGCTTTAGACAATTTAATTTCTATACACAATGCGTAATCACACCCGCATACTATTCTTTCCCTTCTACTTTCTGCCCCACCTCCACAAATCTCTCTCCCCAAATCATACCTATTAGTTTTGCTTTGAGACCCATTGAGTTTAACCAGGGCTATCTTTCTGATCTGGATTTGCTGCCAATGATTGGAGCCTAATGGACTCAGCAGTGGCAATACAACTTAAGACAAGGATCCCTCATCTGCTAGAATCTACCAGTAGCCAGAAGTAAAGGGTAGAGCCCTTTGAGCCCCTCCCCCTTTCATGACTGATGTTGACAGGACCAGTCTTGTATGTGTCATTTAAGTAACCACAGTTGTCAGTTCATGGTTATAATGGTTATATCAAATATAGAGAAGGGTATTCTGAACCCCTTCTTCCTGTTTTCCAGTGCTTCCAAACTTCTTGTCCCCTCTTTCTCAGTATTCTGGTTCCTTACCTCAGCAGGTGAGGCAAATGTGCCATTTAGAGTTGAGCCCAAAGTATCACTTATTCTTAGCATCTTGGGCAGCCACGAGTCACTGAATTCATCTCATTAACTACAAAAATGGGCTTATCTGATTAAGGCTGAAAGAAATTTTTGTGAGTATGTCTGTATGTTCATACAGATTGAGAAGGCAGTTTGATGTTATATCAATTTAGTTCAACAGAAATAAGTTCCCTACTTAGGGCTATGAGACCTCTCCAGGCCTGGGTTGTTAGTTGGGCATTCATTGCCAGACATAAGTTCCTCCATGGTGAAATGGGGCCCAAACCTAATAATAAGGCAATTGGCACCCAAGAAGTGAAGCTACCATTCTACACATTGGCACATTTTGCCTGGCAGACTGAAGTTCTGGTTCATTGGGCTAACAGCTCTGCAAGTCTGATGTTGCCTTTTCTCTCCCAGCAGTCTGCATTTGGAATGGAAACCAGATGGGAGGATGTTTCCAGCTTGGTTCTAGCTTGCTTCTCTATATCTTGTAACTAAGCTTGTGCTTTCTTATCTTCCAGGTCTTCTGGGCACTGAAGAAGATTGATAAGAAGTTATTCAGGGGCTCCTGGGACCTCTCCAACCAACTCCTGTGCAGGATTCTTATGAGCTCTGACTAGGAACTATGTTTAGTATCCCACAGTTTCTATGAGCAGTACCATCCAGTTGTACAGGGTAAGTCCCTTCAGTCCCTCTTTCATATTTTTGTTTGGTTACAAGACGTGAGGCTTCTTCTTTACACTCCCTTAGTCCTGGTGAATACCCTGCCCTGCCCCTTCACCTCATCAGTCCTTCACATCCTTCGGTGCTTATGCTTTTCTAACTACAGTTTCTGCATTCTTTCTTTTACCTGTGTTCTACTGTTCCCCATACTTTATGGTAACACCCTCAACCAAAGTTCCCTTCCTAGATTACTCACTTCCATAGGTACTCCATGTGAGACAAAAAGAGTTGAAAAGTTGAAGTTTGGATCTGCATATGAGAGTGAACATGTGACATTTGTTTTTCTTGGCTTTGTTATCTATGTCAGTTTATCCTTTATCTAGTCCCATCCAATTCCCTGAAATTTTCATTATTTAATTTTAATTTAATGCTGAATAAAATTCCACTGCCTACATGCACTACTTTAAAATATTTTATTGAGTTTATCACATAATAAATCTTAATCAAATTTAGACTCTGTCTCCCTTATAACCCTCTCCAATCCACTACCAGATTTCATGCATTCTGTCATGTATGTCGAATCCTATTCAGTCACACATTTACTTGGTGCAAGTTCATCTACTGGAGTCTAGTCAGCCTGTCTAAAATCACTCCCTTAAAGAAGATCTACTCTCCTTCACTCCGCAGTTATCAGCTGCTCTTAGTTCTTTGCCTAGAGCTGGGGCCTGCTGCCCATTTCCCTCACTGTATTCTGGATTTATGCATAGGTCTTGTAAATGCTGTCATAATTGTTGCAAGTTCATATGGATAAGTTCCCAGTAGTCTGAAAACCTCTGATTCCTTATGTTCATGCACCAAACCCTGCCCTTAAAATCTTTCTGGTCCTCCTTCCTCAATGGTCCCTGAGCCAGTGGTGGGTGAGGTTTAACATAGGAGATTTAGCCCAGGACAAGCACTCTGCAGTCTTTTATTCTCTAAAACTTAGCCTTAGGCTTCTGTGTGCATTGGACTCTATTGTGTGAGGAAACGTCACTGGTAAGAGTTGAGGAATGTATTAGTATTCTCTCTACTCCCCTTTCTGCTATGTTCCATGAGTCTCAGGAATACAGGTTCCGCTGTAGATGTGTAACTTAGGACTGGGTATCTCTCAGACATATATTCTGTGTGTGTGACCAGCTGTGGAACTTTGTAATAGCCTCCAACTGTTGCAAAATGAAATTTCTTTGAAGACTAGTATATGATGTACATGTCTCTAAATATAAGGAACCACATTTAGCATGTAGTAAATTTCATTTGTCTAGAGATGACAGAGATAGGGTTTTCTCTAGGATCTATGACCTCTCCAGTCATGTGTATTTGGTTATATTTACAGTGCCAACCATGAGTTCCCTCCCAGTGAAAGGCCTTTAAGTTCACTAGATAGCTGTTGATTAGCCCCTAGATAAAAGTGCCACTTCTACACTTAAAGACATCATCTGCTGTGCCAGACACTGTGTTTATTAGATTTTGGAGATGGGCTAAACAACTGATTGTTTTCTCCCTTAGTGGTTTACATAGTATCCTTTAGAACTATAAGATATAGTCTTCAGGTCAGTTCCAGCTTCATGGCTCCAAGTCCTGTGTCTGAAGTCTTCAGCAATAGGGCCTTACTATAAACTTCTGGGAGATAGTCCAGGGCTGTGGCAATAGCCCGTGATATTTTGGTAGTTTCTTAGAGTACCCTGACCAACAACATGAAGGGAGTCTTATCCTGTCTGACACGGTGTTTCTTGTAATATAAGCTTTGGGTGAACACATACAGAATCAGAAAAGCAAGTGATGTATGTTCTCCCTCATTTGCTGATCTTAGTACCAACCCCTTATATGTGAGTCTACATTTTGATGTAACAGCAGTATCTAGGAAAATGGAAAGGAAGCACAGAGCTAAAGAGAAAAAAATCCCAAGAAAGGAGGATAGTAGGAAACAGGTGTGTCAAAGGAGTAAATGGGGATATTCAATTGGGAAGAAAGGAGGGAAAGACATACAAGGGACCACGGAGGTAAAGGGAAGAAGTAACTCAAGAGAGTGGGAATAATTGGAGACAGATATTATCAAGGGGAAGATGGGGAAATAGGGGCCTTTAACCTTGGGAGGGAAGAGGAGGAGAGAGAAGAGATAAATAATGCTTAGGTTATGTAAAAAGCCAGAGTGAAATATATTAACTTAAAACCCTCTTGAGAATTACACATGTAATATCTGAACATGAGAACATGTGTACCACCTGCACTAAATTTTTATTATCTATTCATTAATTGATAAATTCTACTTTGGGAATTTTAAATTTTCCAGTTTTTAAAACAAATTTATAACTGGATTGTGATTTCTTTAGTGATTTCAAATTAATATTGGTCTAAGAAATTAATCTTGTGATTATCATTTGGATTCTATTTCTTTAAAAAAGGCAACTTGAATTCTGCAAACTTCAGACTTTGTAAAACCTCTCTTCCTCCCCTGCTTGTCCTGGTACCTGCATTTTTATTTTATTTATCACCATATTTATTGACCTATATCATGGATTAATGTCCTGGCATTCCATGGAGTCCCCAGAGAAAGACCAGGATCCCTTTAGGAAACTCCTCTAAGGGTTTTAAAAATATGTTTCCAGAACAAACTTTAGCACATTTTACTCAGAGATGTTGTTCAAAAAATTGTAACTTTGGAGTGAATTTGAACTCTCCTTGATATTCCTGAGAAGTATAGATGCTGAGAAGGTAGCTGGAGGAGATTAGGTGAGGCATCAGATAAAGTAGGAGAAGGAAAGGGATTGGAAGAATATACCAGCTTCAAAGCAACCAAGGCAGAGAAAGTATATCACAAGCATGCCTGACTTGGCATTTCTTAAATTCTGTGCATACATTCCCATGTCTCCAGCAGCTGGCACTATAATTAGAATACAGTTTGTTCCTTCAGAAACTCAAGGAGTTTAAGCCTCATTGTCAGTCATTAAAATGGGTAATGTGACCATGTATATAGAGGTGAGGAAGAGGAATAGATAAGATCACCTGGANGACCGAAGACCTGACGTTAACATGGGAGGGATGTTATTAGGACCACACATGCAAGTGTAAACAGAGGCCTCTGGAATGCCAGAGAGTGTACCAAAGGCCACTAAACCAAATAAAGCAAATACGGGTCTCCCTGAGTTAAGCAAGACTCCACCGTCACACCAGCTACACCTCACCCTGCCTGGAAATACTGTGCATCAGAGTCAGCCATGTTGCCTGGTATATCCCAAATCTAATTGGCCATTGGCTCTTCCCCTTGGGAGAATAACCCATTGCTTATTGCCACAACCTTACAACCTCTACAGGTTAGGAGAATGTTATAAGCCACAGTAAGACCCTGTCATATTTATACAGGGGGAAAATTGTAATTCATGATTAACATATCCAAACATTTGTCTATGCTAAAGTAACCTACCATAACTATTAGTGCTGCTTAAATACCTATATATCTAATGAAGCTTGTGCTTCATTAGTAGATCGAAAGGTATTCCTGGACAAACTGTCAGCTCAATGAAAGGAAACAGCCATAATTGACCAGAGGCCAAGTTAACAAGCTCCAGAGAGAGTGGACTGTTTTACCTCTCATCCACCTGGCCCCTTTTCTAAGCCTGTAGGGGAACAACCTGCGGAAGAGGGGGCGTGGTAGAATGTAAGGTCTGTGATTTGGGTGAATGGTGAACTACAGCAATGTAGTTCTGGACACTCATTTTGATCAACTTGATTTGAACAAACAACCTGTCAACCCCCCTACTGGATGGTGGGGCTGTAGGGTTTGGGCACAACAGGCCTGCCAGATAGGTTTTGCATGAAGGATGCTTGTACTCATGGATTTCACTTTATAGCAAAAATGAAAAAAAAAAAAAAAACTGAGAGAAAGATGCAAGCGCAGTATGGCAAAGTGCATGATCATGATGGGGTGGGGGTGGGGGGGAAGGCGAAAAGGGGAATAAGCCTGAACTGAATGGAAAAAATGTATAAATGCACAAAGCATCAATAAAAACTAATTAAAAAAAAAGCCAAAGATAAAAAACAAACAAAACAAACAAACAAAAAACAAAACCCCCAAAAACCCCACAAAAAAAACAATTTTACTTTATCTCCATGAAAGCCATGATGATTCTGGGATTTAAAATATTAAGTAACATTTTAAGTTCTTTAGAGAATATTATTTTCTTTTTTTAACTTTTTAAAAATTTTTATTACTTATTTATTTATTTTTATTTTTTTTATTATTTAATATGTATGAATGTGCTGTCTGCATGTAGGTTTGTGCACCTGTGTCATACAATGAGGTCAGAAGAGGGTGTCAGATTCCCCTGGAACTGGAGTTAAACATGGTTCTCAGCCACCATGTGGGTGCTGGGGATCAAACCTGGGTCCTCTGCAAGAGCAGTCGGCACTCTTAACTACTAGGCCATCTCTCTAGCCCTGAGAATATATGTTCTTAGAGCTAGACTTTTCTGATCCATTCTTTCATTCAAAAAGACCTTGGAGAACATTGGTGAACAGAAACTCTGATCCCATGAAGCTCAAATCTAAGAGGTAGAGAAAGATTCAGTCAGCACATGGATAAATAACCAAACAACATACATGCAGAAGGAAGCCAAATAAAGGGTTCCAAATCTGTTCCATCTTTTCCATCAGCCTCCTTCTCCTCCAACCCTTCTTCCCTTCTTTCTCTTTTTCCTTTACTAGATTTATCATCTACCTTATTATTACTAGATTTTACAAATAGATTTATCCTTTTGTTTATTCAAATGAATGGCATACCTATTGAGCTAAAACTTTTGTGTACTTGTCAAAAAAATCAATGGATGACATTTTGTTTAAGGGCTGACATGTAGAACTTGGACTTTGCTCTTATAACACTAAGATGCCAAACAAATACAAAATTAATGATTGAGTTGGAACTCAAGAAGTGAGATCACAAGACAAACCCCTGCTCTGAATTTTAGAGAGGCAGGCAAACTGAAGACCGTAATAACTGAGATCCTCTGCGGAAAAGCAGAAGTCCTCAGGGCCACTAATAGGTAGGAACATACTTGAAATTGCTGGAGTCTAAACAAGGACCTGCTTGAGATCTAAAACTCTGGGGAAACTTATCAGGGGTCTGAGAAGGGGGCATCATCTTTACAATATTTTCAGCTAGGGATTTTATCGCCAGCCTTCCCTTCAGGTTCAGACCACTTTTTTCATGTAGTAATGGAGAAGATTAATTAACTTTTAGTATATTCAGAATTCTCTCTAACTCTACAGTGGAAATTTCTTTATCCAAGTCTTAACTGACATGGATGAGGTACAACAAAGCCTTCTTTAGCCTTCTTGCCTCATACAGAGGAAAGGATAAGACTAATGAGTGGTTTTAAAAGGCCACTAAACCAATAAAGCAAATACGGGTCTCCCTGAGTCAAGCAAGACTCCACCGTCAGCACCAGCTACACCTCACCTGCCTGGAAATACTGTGCAGCAGAGGCAGCCATGTGCCTGTATATCCCAAATCTAATTGGCTATTGGCTCTCTCCTTGGAGGAATAACCCATGGCTGATGCCACAAGCTTAAATCCTCTACAGGTTAGGAGTTGTTATAAGCCACAATAGGACCCTGTCATATTTATCAGGGGGTAAAAATGTTATTCATGGCAAACATATCATCCAAACATATGTGTCTAGCCAAAGTAACCTACAAACTATTAGTGTGCTTAAATACCTATTATGTCTAATTGCTTCTGCTTCATAGTAAGATCGAAAGTTTACTCCTGAACAAACTGTCAAGCCCATGAAAGGAAAGATCCAGAATTGACCAGAATCCAAAGTCAACAGCTCAGAGAGGAGAGGACAAGTTTTTACTTCTCATCCACCTGTGCCCCCATTCTAAGCCTAGGGAATAATCTGTGGAAGAGGGGCGTGTTAGAAATAAAGGCTCGATTGGTGTGAATGGTGTAACTACAGCGATGTAGTCTGACACTCATTTGATCTACTTTATTGAACAAAACAACTGTTTCACCCCCCACTGAATGGTGGGACTGTGGGGGTGGGCACAACAATCTGTAGATTGGTTTTGCACGGAAGGATGCTTATACTCATGATTATCAATTATAGCTAAAAGAGTTGAAAAAAAAAAAACCTGAAAGATGCAGGACAGTTAATGGCAAGAATACATGATCTGGGATGGGTGGGGGGGGGGTAAGGGAAAGGGAAATGATGGCCTGATCTGAATTGGAAATTGATGTACGAAATGCACCAAAATCATCAATAAATTTAAATTAAAAAAATAATAAAGGGACCACTCAGGCCTACTGAATAATGCAGTCAAACATAAAATTACAGTATTGGGTCTGGAGAGTATGGCTTACATTTTTTTTTTTAAGAGCACCGAACTGCTCTTCGCAGAGGACCGGTTGGTTCATCCCAGCACCCACATGGTCGGACTGAGGATCTCTGTACTCATCCAAACTCCAGTTCAGGGGAATCCATACCCTCTCTGACCTCCATGCGTGCATGCACATACGGTGCACAAACTGCATGCAGGACAGTACATTTATCACAAATAAAATATAAATAAAATTTTAAAAAAGATTAAAAATACAGAATGCAACCCGCCAGGCGTGGTGGCATACGCCATTAATCCCACTTGGAAGCAGAGGCAGGGTGGATCTTTGTGAGTCAAAGGCCAGCCTGGTCACAGAGTGAGTTCCAGGACAGCTGGGGCTACAGGGAGACCCTGTCTCAAAAAGACCTAAAAAAAATACAGAATGTTTCCTTCTCTGTTGCCTTTCCACTAGACTCCTGCATAGCAACCATAGAGTTGAGCGAAATGCAAGAACAGAAACACTATTTTAGAATTCCTTAGAGAAAGACAATTGCATAGAAACTCATAGAAGCTTAAGGCTTGGCACTGCCATTGATAGCCAACATTAAGTATGGCTCAGACCCTGGCCAGGTTTAACCTTAGAGACCCATCTCTAAGAGAATACTTACCTCAGTTTCTATTATTTGATACATTTAAAAATGAGTATTTCATTCATCTTTCAAGAAGAAATTGTAGAGTAGGAAAATTCAACCTTATCACTTACAGAGAAAATAAACATCAGAGCAAGAGTGTGATATGACATAGATGGGATTATCAGAGAATTTAAATTAACTATGAGTAACATTTATGGGTTCTAATACAAAGACTATACAATATGCAAGAATACATGGATAACACAAGCCAGTAGTAATAACAACTTCAAAGAAAGAACAAAGAAACCAAACCACAGCAACAGAAGTTAAGACAGTCTTTGACAAACTCATTGGAACCGCAGGACCACTCCATTTGAGTTCTGTTTCAGACATGGTGGGATACTGGAAGCTGAAAGTATTTTGAAGTAGCTCTACCCACACTAGAATTTAGAATCCAAGCATTGTTGGCTCTGTGGGTGTTGCCAGTGTTCCCATTAGGTTTTGTCATGGTGGATGTGGAAGAGCTTCTGCTTTGGAGTTCAGTGTTTACTTTGACTTCATGAAAAGTGTTGTTTCACCTGGAAGCCCATGGTGTTAACACAGTCTGTTACACTAACTGATATAAAAACCTAAATTTTCCAATAAATATTGCATCTCTATTCTATTCTCAAGCCAGGTAGTCACTTCATTGCATCTTACCCTGTGAGTTCACATACTAGACATTGGTCAAGAGGTATGTGCACCTCAACTCTTGGAATCTACCTCGATTTCAAGTCTGTGGCTTTTGATGAAGAATTCCACAGACTTAAAAACCTTAAATTTTCTTTCCAAATTATCACAGAGAGAAAAGTATATGTCTACAAATGAATAAAATAATCACTTAAGTTAAACACAAAATTGGCAACTTCCCAAAGAAAGGCAAAATTATTTTTCTTTGCACCATTATTATACCCTGGGAACAGAAAACTTTTATATGGTGCCTTCTCCTGGGAATTACCCATGGGAATTTTAAAGGCATGAACCTTTGATTACTTTTTAAATATATTTATTGACTGATTCTTTGAGAATTTCATGTGATGTATTTGGATCATGTTCAGACCCCTTCTTCCATCTTCACCTCTTCTTTACTACTCCCTCACCTTCAGGACCTCTATGTTTTAAAGGCCTCTCAAGTCTAATTTGTTTCTCCAAATGATCTTTGGGGTGGGTCTATCCTCTGGAGCCTGGTCAACTTACCGGGTTTCACATCCTTAAACAAAACTAATTTCCTCTCCCAGCAGCTACCAATTACCAATATTTTTTTCAGCTAGAGTTAGAGTTTCTTGCCCACTTCCCCTTTTTATGCTGGGATTTTGGCTAGCTTGAGCTTGCATAGGTCTTGTACATGCTGTCAAAATTGCTGTGAGACTATATGTGCAACAACCCCGCTGTCTGGACAATACTGTTTCCTTGTAGTCTCCCACCACCTATGGCTCTTATAATCTTCTCATACCTTCTTTCATAATCACCCCTGAGCCTTGGGATTAGAGGGTGTGCTTTAGATTCTGAGCACATGGCAGTGTCTTATTCTCTGCATGTTTGACCAATGTATGTCTCTGTGTTAATTACAACCTGCTGTAAGAAATAATTTCTTTGGTAGGAGATGAGAGATGCATTAATCTATTAGCATAACAAACCATTAGGAGTCACTTACCACTATTTTAATTTAGCAAAATAATAGTAGTAGGTTCTGCTTTATGGTCTGTTACTTGTCTAACCCAGGTTTTTGACTCTTATAACCCTTATGGACCCCATCTTGTGACGTATGTCTTAAAACCAACCAGATAGTCTTTGGTTAATCCTTGAACATTTACACTGGTATAGCAAGGCCCTAGGATAAACAAGTCCTGGCCAGTCATTATTGTAGTGCACAGGGTTCACAGCTGGGTAAAATCTGGTTCACATATAGCACCTTTCAAAAATGTGAATCTAGCCAGTAGAGATAAAGCTCTTAAGTCAGTACCAGCTTGATTTCTCCTTGTTTATGCTAGTTCTCCCGCAAATAGTGTATTTAGTAATAGAGTCTTACCGTCGAGTTCTAGTGGGTAAACAAAAGCAGTAATAAAATAGATACTATTGAACGAGGGTCTACAGGATCTCCTGGGACAATTCCAAAATAGTTCATCTGTTCTTGGCACTGGGATTTTTATTTGCTAGCCTATGACCTGGTATGGGCATTGCCTTCCCCATTGTAGAGTAACTCTCTTCTCTTAAACTCTTATCTTGATATATAATATATAATATAATATATATATAATATATATATATCTTTTATAGTTCATAGATTACCATATAATGCTTCAATAAGCCTTTAGTGTTCATGATCTTTCCTCATACTCTGTCCTCTACCCTCTTCCCTAACCTCCTTTAACTTTTGGTATTCAGTTACTCCCCTTACCCCATTAGAGGGGAGGTAAAAAATGTGTAGTTTTCCTATAGAGTAGCACACTATTATGCCCTGTGTGGGAGTCCATATACTTCTTCTATTTGGAGGGGACCTGTGTCTACAGATAGATCAGTGAAAGGATGGGTAGTTCTGATCTCTGTGATTCTCTTGCTATTTTTTAATATTATTATTTTTGTTTATTGTGTATGCGTGTATTGGTTGTATGTGTGTAAGTGCACTCTTGTTGTGCAATGTTCACAGAAATCAGAAGAGGGCATTGGATTCCCTGCAACTGGAGTTAGGATGGTTAATAGGTGCCATATGGGTGCTGAGAATCTAATATGGGTGCTGAGAATCTAACCTGGGTCCTCTGCAAGAGCATTCAGTGTTCTTTTATTTTTATAATTTTTTTTAAATTATTAATTTATTTTTGTATTCTGTGTATGAGATGTTACTGTCTGCATGCAGGTCTGTTGCACCCGTGTTGTTCAATGCCGCGGAGGTCAGAAGAGGTATTCAGTTTTCCCCTGGGAACTGGAGTTCTCCTGGATTGGAGTTACAGACGCATTCTCAGCCGCCATGTGGGTGCTGGGGATTGAAACCCCGGGTCCTCTGCAAGAGCAGTCGGCTCTCTAAAAAAAAAAAAAACGAAGCCATCTCTTCCAGCCCCCTTAGTGTTCTTTAACGCTGAGCTAGCATCCTCCAGTCTCAGTTCTCTTGTTTTAATTTTGTTTATGGTAGAAGAACTACTTCTATACCAGCTACTGTTATAACAACAACAAAAAACAAATGTCTTTGAATTGAGTAGTTTGTCTTCAACATTAATATGAGACTGTAGCAGAAAACACTAGCTATCTTCTTTTATGTGAAACTCCAAGATTTTTACATTTGGTTACCACGTGTGTCTCTTTGTTCATTCACTAAATTATTTATCAGCTTTTTTAATTTTTTGGTTTTAAAAAAATTTTTTATTGTATTCACCTTTTCATTTACATCATTTCTCAATCCAATTATTTAGAGTCATTTCCCTTTCCATTGCCCCCTGCCCCATGCCACCAGCTTTTTAGTCATCACCTACCACATGCCAGATATAGTCCTAGATATTTACAGAGATAATTAATGTAGGACTTTTACTTATATTATCTCAATGCTTAATTGAATATATGCTGTATTTCTGTGGCATAGATGGTATAAAAAAATTTGTTCAAAAATGTAGTTTTTATATGGGCCAGTGGCACACACCTTAATCCCAGCACTTGGGAGCAGAGGCAGCAGATTCTCTGAGTTCAAGGCCAGCCCTTTTTTGCATACACAGAGAGTTCTAAAACAGCTGGGGCTACAAGGAAACCCCATCTCCAATAGACAAAAAAATGTAATTTTACTTGCAAATTATAATGGAAGATAAACGGGCTAGGGCATTTTTCTGGGTCAGGGAGATCAGTGTGTTTTTTAATGATTAAAAATAGCAGATTAATTTACTAAAAATAATTCTATATAAAATAACATTTCTAGAAAATAATGTGACATCAAAATAAATTTATATGAAAGATAGAATATTCTCATGACCATGCTGTTAATTGGAAGGAATTACTGTGATAATTTCCTAGGATGTAGTGAATGAATGGAATCATTCATATTTCTGAAGAACACAGAGACTTTGTGAGTGCCATCCTTTTAAGTCTACATTCTTTTGGGCAGTGTATGAAGGGTCATATTCTCAGGGCTTTGTTTTCTGTCATGCGTACACACATTACCTAGTTATTAATTCTTTGTGCTTTTAGCACAAAGTCTTAGGAAAGTATCAGTTTTTAATATTTCAATATCTTAGACATGTTGTTGTGCTGAAACTTACAATGCTTCTGTAGTTGAATTTGTATACACTAGATCTGTTGTGGTAATTGTTGCTCATGATTGATGTTGCAGGAGCTAAGGGAAAAAGGAAAGAAAAAAAGAGAATATGGGTTAAAGAAATCTCTATCACTGTTACTGCATTGTTCAGGTTCATGATGACTGTGGAAAGCACTTTATATACAAAACCATATAATATAATATATAATACTATATATTAATATATATATATAAAGTGCTTATGTTAACAAAAGAGCAATACATGCAAAATTAGCCTTGAATGAAGATTTACAATGCTTACAATCATAAATATTAGATGGGTAAACAAGTTGTTTACATGAAGCAGCCTTGGGTTTTGTTGTTGTTGAACACTATAGACAATTTTAGTTAACAAAATATAATGGGAGTAGTTAAGAAGTGAACTATACCTCAAGTTCTAGGCCAGATGGGGCTACATGGAGACCTTGTCTCAAAAAACAAAAGCAATGAAACAGAGAAACAAAGTGAAATAGGTACAAAAGCAACATATGAATTTTATGAAGCCCGTACAATATTATATACATCAATTTCTTTAATGCAGCCTATGCAGTAATGGACAACTTATCATCCCCATTTTTTAAAGTTGAACTTTAGAGTACACATAGCATCAAAGTAACATAAATGAAACTTGTGATACCAAAAAAAAGCATTAAAATACAGTGAAACTTTAACAAGAAGTTCCATTTTTCTCCAACTTGTATTGCTTCTCTCTATATATGTATACAATACATAAATATATACATATATAAATATATACATACATACATACATACACATATCACCCTAGTTGGAGGATTTTCTTTCTTTCTTTCTTTCTCTTTCTTTCTTTCTTTCTTTCTTTCTTTCTTTCTTTCTTTCTTTCTTTCTTTCTTCCTTTCTTTCTTTCTCTTTTCTTTTTATTACCATTTTGTATATGGGGAAAGTGAGTTAGGGAAGTGTGTAAAGTAGCCTGCTAAAGATTATGTTACAAGTAAGTGACAGAGCTAGTGTGTGATGTCTCAGGATGTCTGATTCCCATAGTCTTCATTTAAATTACAATGCAATGTGGAGGAGAAGCAACTTATGCTAAGGGCTACTAGGACACTGAAAGCTAGGTATACTTATGGCTTAAGTGTCATAACTATATAAGAGATAAGATATGACTTATCTCTACTGTGTCCAAAACATCTGTGTGTAGAAAACATAACTGTTATTTTTTTCAAAGGGAACACAGATTCTTATGCCATGGTGAGGTTAGATATCTAAAGAGAAGAGTCCAGCCATCCTTTCTTCACTGCCTACCTATTATTCCCCTTAAATATAAAAAAATGAGAACATGTTATCACCTGAGTCTACTTAAGTCTGTAAAGATTTATTTCTCCCAAACTTTGTCATTATTTACTCATCTCCTTAGATCCTTTAATCCAAGTTTTACCTCAAGAGCACACATATCTCTCCAGTCAGCAGAAATATTTATTCCTCTTTATAAATTATTTAATTAACTTTATGGCTCAGAACTAAGTATCTCATGAATTTTGTTATCATGAATTAGTAATAATTCTATGCATTTGTACAATGCTTTACAATGTTCTGCCACATAAATTATCTTAGTTAATTTTCATAGCCATCCAGTATATTAGGGAAAGTTGAAATTAATACCACAACTGAAGTCTTAGGAAAGTTTGAGTAACTATTTTGGGTTTATATGACTGAGTATTGTTGGCTTGGACTTACTCAAAACCATTTTCCCCATGTTTCCCACTAACAGTCTCGCTCATATCTTAATGATTAGAAAATGTTGAGTTACTAACAGCACAAAGATGACAACCACAGGTGGAATGAGGTTGAACGTGCCAGGACATAGCCAGGCAACAATATCTGAGCCAATATCATCACTCAAAGAGTATCTTACAATACTAACAAATAGTATCTTACAATACTAACAAATAGTATCTTACAATACTAACAAATAGTATCTTACAATACTAACAAATAGGAATCTTTTCCTCTTTGTTAGTATTGTAAGAAATGTTGTAGATCTTCACTGTGATAAGATGCTGAACATGGAATAGATCAGCACAGGAAGTTTTACATAGGGGAGAGTAATGGACTTTGAAGGCCGGTTGTCATAAGGGTTGTCAGCTAACTGAGTACTTATAAATAGACAAGTAGTATAAACAAAGACAAAGTAGAGAAAAAAAACAGAAAAGGTTAGAGATAAAGAGAGAAAGACATTTGGGAAGAAGGAGTTCAAGACCATGCAAACTCAAGTGATCCTTCTGTCTTGGCTTACAAATTAGCTGGGACTATAGACAACAAGTATCATGCTTGTGAAAAATTTACCCATTTGGATAAAATTATAGCTGATAGAAGTGAAAAACATTCACAGGAAGGATAAATGAAAATGAATATTAATCAGAGCCTCATTAGAGGCGCTGCATTCTGCTGGGTGATGTGGTTTGAAAGAGAATGACTCCCCGTAGGCTCCATTGGATATTTGAGCACGAAGGGGGTAAATTTTTCAAGATAGTGAATGTACTACCAGTTCACAGTGGAATAAAAAGGTTAGCAGAGGCAATGTTTTCTGCCTAAATAAGTTGGTTTCAAACACCCAGTGCTGAGGAAACCTTAGGAAGAGAATATTTAGTCACAGTGTTACCAGCTCATCATGCATCCTGTATTTTCTTAATTCTTACATGATTTTTGAGGATATTTGCATGAAAGAGAATACTTTTTTAAAGTTTCATCTATTTTCTCCACTCATTCCTTTACCTGAAGTCATAATCATAATTGCATAAGAATAAATTATGATTTCACAAACAAAGGGTTGCAGGTTTTGGAGGATAATTAGATAGTAGGAAATGAAGTTCCAAAATAAAGGTCTTGTTGGTAATATCAAGTGTTTGTAATGAACACAATGAATAGTGATGAAAATGTGCCCTGACTGTGACATGTAAGGTGGATAGTTATATACAGTCTGCTGAAGTTATTTCTGCCATTGAAAACTTTTTGTTATATTATGGATTTAAACAGAATAAGGTAGATTAGTTCTGTAATAGAGAGATCACATGAAAGATAGTTCTTTTCTTGCTAAAATTGTGTGTGTAATTTTGTGTGGCTCCCACTATTTCTGTTACAGAGACTTCATTTGGGTAGAAAGAATAGAATACCAAATGTCAGCTAGTGAAATGTGTCTTCATGGCAGTAATCATCCCTGTGATGATAAAATTTAAGTCATGTTTCAGTCACATGTATTATTGAGTATCAAGAATTCCACTAAAATTCTGAGAAAAAAGCCAGGGGAGATTGTGTAGTGGTAAAAGGGCAAGTCTAATGACCTGAGGTCAGATCTCCAACATGTCTCCCCATGGCTGATGCAGTGGAAAGCTTCTGTACTTCTAGCACACTTAAAGTGAGATGATAGAAAGAGAGTAGAGAAGTAGAGAATCACCTGGAAGCTGCTTGGCCAGCTAGCCTGAAGTATGCATCATGGCGGAAACAAGAGTCTCTGCCTCAATAAACAACATGAAAGCCAAGAACTAACCTTCCAAAGTCTTCCAGGCTCTGTAGGCATGCTGTGGTATTTGTGAACCTAGAGTCATATGATGCAAACACACACAAATACACACATATACAAACACATGGACTCATACACCATACACCATACACACACACACACACACACACACACACACATATACACACACAAAGTAGTTTAAAAAAATTCTGAGAAAATAATTGTTTTACCAGTAGGGAAATGGCAGCTCTAGACTCCTATAGATGGAACATATTATAATTTCAGTGCTTACTATAATAAGCACCACACTGAAAATTGAACCTTTGTGTGTGTGTTTGTGTGTGATATGTGTGCGTGTGTATGTGTGTGTGTGTGTGTGTGTTTGTGTGTTGAAGTAATAAATGGAAATGAGCATCAGTCTGGGATTTATTAGAGAAGGTGTGCTCAGGGTGCTGTGATGGTTTGAATGAGAATGTCCCCCTTAAACTCTAAGGATTTGTATATTTTGTCACCAGTTGGTGGCGCTGTTTGGGGAATTTTAGAAGGTGTAGCATCGTTGGAGGCAGGCTTACATAGCTCTTTAGCCTTGCTGGATCTCCAGTCTCTCTCTGCTTCCTGTGCCTGTTTGAAGATATGCACACCTCTGCTTTCTGCTCCTGCTGTGGCACCTCCTTCCACCATGCTTCTCTGCCACAGTGGACTCTAACTCCCCTGGAACCATAAGCTCAAATAAACTCTTCTTTTTATAAGTTCCCTTTGTCAGAACATTTTATCACAGCAACAGAGAAGTAACTAATACATCGGCATGGCTATAAACCGAGCCTTATTTACTGGTCCTGAGAGAAGTGTTTAATGCTCTTGCATCTATCTGTAGGAAAGCTTTTCTCCCTGCCCTGTTTCCCCAGGTCGCAAGCAGTCATGTCCCTTACTTCCTCCTTCAGGGTGTGGCAGCATGGACATTCTCCATAGTGACTGTATATCTTCCACATCACCCATTCAGGCTCTGGAAGAAGTATACCTCTGAGCCCTCCCTCTAGGGATTATTGATCAAGATGATTTAATCCCTACTGGTTTCTGAATGTATTCCCACAGCACTGCTTCTGTTTCTTAGTCTACTCATTCTAACACAAGGATGGAAGCCAGAGTTTTGTCACTGTGTGAACGAGCTCTTATGAGGTTAAGCTCACAAGAGCTGGTGAGTGAGGAAGAAAGCCATTCCAGAGGAGAAATAAAGTCATCCTATTCACTTCTTTTGTTGAAAATCATTTGTAAAAAATCTTTTTTATAGGAAAAGGCAATAAAAGGCTCTTCAATTAGAAATGTAAGGAAACAGTATTCTGAACATGTGTTATCAAATAGTAATGTACCTTCTGGATTTGGATACTTGTCAGTTTTTTCTCATTAATCAAATGCTTTAGACAATTTAATTTCTATACACAATGCGTAATCACACCCGCATACTATTCTTTCCCTTCTACTTTCTGCCCCACCTCCACAAATCTCTCTCCCCAAATCATACCTATTAGTTTTGCTTTGAGACCCATTGAGTTTAACCAGGGCTATCTTTCTGATCTGGATTTGCTGCCAATGATTGGAGCCTAATGAACTCAGCAGTGGCAATACAACTTAAGACAAGGATCCCTCATCTGCTAGAATCTACCAGTAGCCAGAAGTAAAGGGTAGAGCCCTTTGAGCCCCTCCCCCTTTCATGACTGATGTTGACAGGACCAGTCTTGTATGTGTCATTTAAGTAACCACAGTTGTCAGTTCATGGTTATAATGGTTATATCAAATATAGAGAAGGGTATTCTGAACCCCTTCTTCCTGTTTTCCAGTGCTTCCAAACTTCTTGTCCCCTCTTTCTCAGTATTCTGGTTCCTTACCTCAGCAGGTGAGGCAAATGTGCCATTTAGAGTTGAGCCCAAAGTATCACTTATTCTTAGCATCTTGGGCAGCCACGAGTCACTGAATTCATCTCATTAACTACAAAAATGGGCTTATCTGATTAAGGCTGAAAGAAATTTTTGTGAGTATGTCTGTATGTTCATACAGATTGAGAAGGCAGTTTGATGTTATATCAATTTAGTTCAACAGAAATAAGTTCCCTACTTAGGCCTATGAGACCTCTCCAGGCCTGGGTTGTTAGTTGGGCATTCATTGCCAGACATAAGTTCCTCCATGGTGAAATGGGGCCCAAACCTAATAATAAGGCAATTGGCACCCAAGAAGTGAAGCTACCATTCTACACATTGGCACATTTTGCCTGGCAGACTGAAGTTCTGGTTCATTGGGCTAACAGCTCTGCAAGTCTGATGTTGCCTTTTCTCTCCCAGCAGTCTGCATTTGGAATGGAAACCAGATGGGAGGATGTTTCCAGCTTGGTTCTAGCTTGCTTCTCTATATCTTGTAACTAAGCTTGTGCTATCTTATCTTCCAGGTCTTCTGGGCACTGAAGAAGATTGATAAGAAGTTATTCAGGGGCTCCTGGGACCTCTCCAACCAACTCCTGTGCAGGATTCTTATGAGCTCTGACTAGGAACTATGTTTAGTATCCCACAGTTTCTATGAGCAGTACCATCCAGTTGTACAGGGTAAGTCCCTTCAGTCCCTCTTTCATATTTTTGTTTGGTTACAAGACGTGAGGCTTCTTCTTTACACTCCCTTAGTCCTGGTGAATACCCTGCCCTGCCCCTTCACCTCATCAGTCCTTCACATCCTTCGGTGCTTATGCTTTTCTAACTACAGTTTCTGCATTCTTTCTTTTACCTGTGTTCTACTGTTCCCCATACTTTATGGTAACACCCTCAACCAAAGTTCCCTTCCTAGATTACTCACTTCCATAGGTACTCCATGTGAGACAAAAAGAGTTGAAAAGTTGAAGTTTGGATCTGCATATGAGAGTGAACATGTGACATTTGTTTTTCTTGGCTTTGTTATCTATGTCAGTTTATCCTTTATCTAGTCCCATCCAATTCCCTGAAATTTTCATTATTTAATTTTAATTTAATGCTGAATAAAATTCCACTGCCTACATGCACTACTTTAAAATATTTTATTGAGTTTATCACATAATAAATCTTAATCAAATTTAGACTCTGTCTCCCTTATAACCCTCTCCAATCCACTACCAGATTTCATGCATTCTGTCATGTATGTCGAATCCTATTCAGTCACACATTTACTTGGTGCAAGTTCATCTACTGGAGTCTAGTCAGCCTGTCTAAAATCACTCCCTTAAAGAAGATCTACTCTCCTTCACTCCGCAGTTATCAGCTGCTCTTAGTTCTTTGCCTAGAGCTGGGGCCTGCTGCCCATTTCCCTCACTGTATTCTGGATTTATGCATAGGTCTTGTAAATGCTGTCATAATTGTTGCAAGTTCATATGGATAAGTTCCCAGTAGTCTGAAAACCTCTGATCCCTTATGTTCATGCACCAAACCCTGCCCTTAAAATCTTTCTGGTCCTCCTTCCTC
This sequence comes from Rhizomys pruinosus, assembly GCA_009823505.1. Classification (NCBI taxonomy): domain Eukaryota; kingdom Metazoa; phylum Chordata; class Mammalia; order Rodentia; family Spalacidae; genus Rhizomys; species Rhizomys pruinosus. Next base: position 25,273 of record VZQC01001894.1, read on the forward strand.
AATGGCCCCTGAGCCAGTGGTGGGTGAGGTTTAACGTAGGAGATTTAGCCCAGGACAAGCACTCTGCAGTCTTTTATTCTCTAAAACTTAGCCTTAGGCTTCTGTGTGCATTGGACTCTATTGTGTGAGGAAACGTCACTGGTAAGAGTTGAGGAATGTATTAGTATTCTCTCTACTCCCCTTTCTACTATGTTCCATGAGTCTCAGGAATACAGGTTCCACTGTAGATGTGTAACTTAGGACTGGGCATCTCTCAGACATATATTCTGTGTGTGTGACTAGCTGTGGAACTTTGTAATAGCCTCCAACTGTTGCAAAATGAAATTTCTTTGAAGACTAGTATATGATGTACATGTCTCTAAATATGAGGAACCACATTTAGCATGTAGTAAATTTCATTTGTCTAGAGATGACAGAGATAGGGTTTTCTCTAGGATCTATGACCTCTCCAGTCATGTGTATTTGGTTATATTTACAGTGCCAACCATGAGTTCCCTCCCAGTGAAAGGCCTTTAAGTTCACTAGATAGCTGTTGATTAGCCCCTAGATAAAAGTGCCACTTCTACACTTAAAGACATCATCTGCTGTGCCAGACACTGTGTTTATTAGATTTTGGAGCTGGGCTAAACAACTGATTGTTTTCTCCCTTAGTGGTTTACATAGTATCCTTTAGAACTATAAGATATAGTCTTCAGGTCAGTTCCAGCTTCATGGCTCCAAGTCCTGTGTCTGAAGTCTTCAGCAATAGGGCCTTACTATAAACTTCTGGGAGATAGTCCAGGGCTGTGGCAATAGCCCGTGTTATTTTGGTAGTTTCTTAGAGTACCCTGACCAACAACATGAAGGGAGTCTTCTCCTGTCTGACACGGTGTTTCTTGTAATATAAGCTTTGGGTGAACACATACAGAATCAGAAAAGCAAGTGATGTATGTTCTCCCTCATTTGCTGATCTTAGTACCAACCCCTTATATGTGAGTCTACATTTTGGTGTAACAGCAGTATCTAGGAAAATGGAAAGGAAGCACAGAGCTAAAGAGAAAAAAATCCCAAGAAAGGAGGATAGTAGGAAACAGGTGTGTCAAAGGAGTAAATGGGGATATTCAATTGGGAAGAAAGGAGGGAAAGACATACAAGGGACCACGGAGGTAAAGGGAAGAAGTAACTCAAGAGAGTGGGAATAATTGGAGACAGATATTATCAAGGGGAAGATGGGGAAATAGGGGCCTTTAACCTTGGGAGGGAAGAGGAGGAGAGAGAAGAGATAAATAATGCTTAGGTTATGTAAAAAGCCAGAGTGAAATGTATTAACTTAAAACCCTCTTGAGAATTACACATGTAATATCTGAACATGAGAACATGTATACCACCTGCACTAAATTTTTATTATCTATTCATTAATTGATAAATTTTACTTTGGGAATTTAAAATTTTCCAGTTTTTAAAACAAATTTATAACTGGATTGTGATTTCTTTAGTGATTTCAAATTAATATTTGTCTAAGAAATTAATCTTGTGATTATCATTTGGATTCTATTTCTTTAAAAAAGGCAACTTGAATTCTGCAAACTTCAGACTTTGTAAAACCTCTCTTCCTCCCCTGCTTGTCCTGGTACCTGCATTTTTATTTTATTTATCACCATATTTATTGACCTATATCATGGATTAATGTCCTGGCATTCCATGGAGTCCCCAGAGAAAGACCAGGATCCCTTTAGGAAACTCCTCTAAGGGTTTTAAAAATATGTTTCCAGAACAAACTTTAGCACATTTTACTCAGAGATGTTGTTCAAAAAATTGTAACTTTGGAGTGAATTTGAACTCTCCTTGATATTCCTGAGAAGTATAGATGCTGAGAAGGTAGCTGGAGGAGATTAGGTGAGGCATCAGATAAAGTAGGAGAAGGAAAGGGATTGGAAGAATATACCAGCTTCAAAGCAACCAAGGCAGAGAAAGTATATCACAAGCATGCCTGACTTGGCATTTCTTAAATTCTGTGCATACATTTCCATGTCTCCAGCAGCTGGCACTATAATTAGAATACAGTTTGTTCCTTCAGAAACTCAAGGAGTTTAAGCCTCATTGTCAGTCATTAAAATGGGTAATGTGACCATGTATATAGAGGTGAGGAAGAGGAATAGATAAGATCACCTGAATACAACCTTGATGGCCATTGGAAAAGAAACAAGAGAGAAACATCCAGTACTCCCTGTTTCATGTGGCAACCTGCACTGCCTAGGGACTCTTCCAGCCAGCAGAGTGTCACCCCAAGTGGTTCTTCGGCCTTGATAACCATGATCTCTAATAAACCTCTATCTTTTAGAAACTTTCCCATCTGTGGTGGTACTCTGCCATTAGCAATAGTAAATGGTCTGGTATAGTTGGAAATTTACAGAGCACAAATGAGTAATTTTTGACATTTTACATTAATGTATATAGTTAGTGGTTACTTTATTATGCTGAGCTGTTAGTACACAAAGCTATCCATGTCAGATGCTGCAAAGTGAGTGATTTGTTTTTGCTTGTGGTATTCAAGATGCTCACAGAATTTGTAAGGAAACATTATTTTCAGTGGATATAGGTTAAAGGAAAAGGGGCTTCCCAGCCTAAATATTTTAAAAAGGCAATGTAGCCAACATTTTCTTCAATCATGTTCATAGTTTCAGGTTTCGCCTAGAGGTCTTTGATTCATTTGGAGTTGATTTTTGTACGAAGTGAGTGGAAAGGGTTTAATTTTATTCTTCTACAAGTGGTGATCCAGTTTTGCCAACACCATTTGCTGAAGATGCTGTCGTTCCTCCATTGGGTTTCCTCGGCCCCTTTGTCAAATATGAGGTGGCTGAAATTGTATGTGCTCAAGTTTGGAGCTTCAGTTTTGTTCCATTCATCTATAGGTCTGTTTTTGTACCAGTACCAGGCTGTTTTTAGGACTATAGCCCTGTAATAAAGTTTGAAGTGTGGTATATTGATCCCCCTTGTATTGTGAATTTTGTTCAGGCTTGCTTTGGCTATTCAGGGTCTTTTGTTTTTCCATATGAATTTAAGGATTTTTTTTCCAAGTCTGTGAAGAAATTCTTGGGGACTTCAATTGGGAGGGATTGCATTGAATCTATATATTAATTTGGGTAGAATGGACATTTTTACTATATTAAATTTTCCAATCCATGAGCATGGGAGGTCTTTCCATCTTCTGATGCCTTCTTCAATCTCCTAAATCAGACAGCAGCTGCTCAGGAAATAAGGTCAAAAATTGACAAATGAGACCTCATCAAACTCAAAATCTTCTGTACAGTGAAAGAAACAATTAGTGAAGTGAAGAGAAAACCCATAGAGTGGGAGTAAACCTTCAAGACTGATACATCTGACAGAGCATTAACTTCCAGATTATATAAACTACTCAAAAAACAAAGTGTAAGAAGGCAAATGACTCACTCAAAAGATGGAGTAAAGAGCTGAAAAGACACTTCACAAGTAAGGAAATAGAGATGACTGGGAAACATCTTAAAAAGTGTTAAACATTGCGAATGATTAAGGAAATGTAAATTGAAACCACTGTAAGATATCTCATTCTGGTAAGACTGGCTAGGATCAAGAAAAGAAATGATATCAAATGTGGAGAAGTTGTGGGGAAAGGGGAACACTAATCTACTGCTTCTGGACGTAGAAACTTATACACCCACTATGGAAAGCAGTGTGGAGAACCGTTAAAAGACTCAAAATGAGGCTACCACCTGACCCAATCATACCATCTCTGGGTATATACCCACAAGACTCATCCTACTGCAGAGATACATGCACCTCCATGTTTATTGCAGCTCTCTTCACAAAAGCAAAGATGTGGAACCAACCCAAGAGCCCTTCAATGGACAGGTGGATAGAGAAAATGTGGTAGGTCTACACAATGGAATTCTATGCAGCAGTAAAGAAAGATGACAACATGAGCTTTGCAGGTAAATGGATGGAACTAGAAGATATTATGCTAAGTGAAGTAACATAGGCCCAGAAAAATAATCAACAAATGGTTATCCCTCCATTTGTGGATGGCTAGCACACAAGTACCCAGTATTGTAACAGCTGATCTGTTTAGTGTTATCTTTCTCTTTCTATAAAAGCAACTGTGCTCTTAGAATGGAAATACAGTTAATGAGCTCCAGAGTTAACTTACCACTTATATTCAGACTTTATAATTTGGTATATGGTGGAAGGGTATGTATGTATATATTTAGTAATATAAAATAAAAAAGGTAAGAAATGCTGATCCTGAAAATATATTTGAATTAAACATACAGTTTATGTTTCAAGATGACTGAATATTTAGATATATACTATAGATATATATATATATATTATATATAATATAATAATCAATCTCAGATTGGCAGGGAACAACAACAATAATAAATGGGACAGGGAACAAAGTGAAACAGTAATGATTCTCGTGCCCCCAGAAAAATCATCCCTGTGCTTTGAAAAACTTTTGAAAAGATCAGAAGGGGATACAGGACATGTATGGCAGCCTGCATGAACCAGGAGGAGTGGGGGCATGGGGGTAGGAAATGATCTGGATTGAACTGAAGAAGTGATGTATGAATGAAATTCACAAAACATCAATAAAAATATTTTAAAAATAAGAAGGCAATTCAAAACAAGAGACATGGGTCATTTGGTAATGTTCCTGTCACACAAGCTGGAGAATGTGAGCTCACATCTTTAGTACACACATAAAAAGGCAATGTTCATCTGCAACTCCTATGTGGGGGAAATTCATAAAGATGAGAATATTCCCAGTGGTCATTCACCAGCGAGCCTAAATTCATTAATGAACAGGTTCAATGAAAGACCATGCCTCAAAAGTTAGCTGGAAGTAATTAAGGAAGACCTCCAACATCAACCACTGGCCTCCACATTCATGCACATCTGAAGGCACATGTGCAGGTACACAACACACACACACACACACACACACACACAGGAAAATAATAAAAAACATAAAGGGAGTGGATTCTGGTTGTTACTGGTGGATACAGATTGTGTATCCTCTCTGAATTTTCTATTGACAAAATAATATTAACTGTTAGGAAAAGTATTATATATACTGAGATAAATTGAAAAATTTTGCCACATATAAAGCTGTACTCAATTAAATGGTGATGCTATTTGCTAAGAACTCCTAATGAGAAGAGAGTTAAATAAATTAGCTATGAGACTAAGAAACAGAGAAATCAGCAGATGCAAAATACACTAATTTGGTAATTCCTGTGGTGATTAGACAGTCTTATGCACACAGGGATTGGCATAATAAAAACAAATACAACATACACTTTTCATCTAAAAATGCCCTTTCCCTTTCTGGATAGTCTCCTAATGAGAAGGTGCCTTCTACCAATTCCATCTAAAGGGATTCTCTGCTGCATCAATAAATCTTTTATAACATGTGTTCTTGCTGTTTTTATAATTTTGACTTAAAAAGACATATGTGACTGCTGAATATGTAATGCAAAATATGAATGTTTTATTTCTTTTCAGATTTTTGGACAGAAACATTGGCAAGGATTCTGGACTGAAATGACCTACAGTGCAGTGGTGAAAAGTTTTCTTGCAGACAAATATCAGCTAACCACAGTGTACAATCAGTTGCCCACATTGGAAGAAACAAATCAGAAAACCACTGTTCCATAATCACAGAATTGAACGAACTGCATAAGCAAAATGACAGGCTATTAATTCTGGTTTGGAAAGCATGAATAGGACATTTGATGAAGCTTAATTTTCTTTTGGCTCCTCAGGATGGATAAATCATTTAAAATGAAAATAGATGTTGTGTTATAGAACACTCATTTCTTTCAATATTTATTATTTGGGGTAAACTTTTTTGATGAAGGATAATGATGAAGTGTTCACACGGATGCTTCAAGACAGCATAGCATTTATTCCTTCATGCCTCAGTGAGCTCTAGATGCAAAAATTACTTGGTGTAATTTAAGTAAACTTTCAATATATGAAATTTTAATTGAAAAGTTATGATATTTCATTAACTGCTGTCACACATCACTATTGTTGCCAAATGAGGCTTGGAAATTCCTCTAAGACACTTTTCTGCTTTCTAGATTTTGTCTCCCACCTCAGCCAAATAGAGAATTTAAGATAAAGACCAGATCAGCTACCATGTACTGTGCAAGACAGATTATATATGAGCAGGTAGAGAGTGTATATATATTCTTGTGTTTTGATATCAGTTATAATATTTACATTTATATTAATAATTTTATTAGATATTTCATCATAAACTTCACCAATTTTAGAATAATTATCAATTTTAAAAGTCTTGTGCCTGGGAAAATATTTATGTTTATGTGAATTAATGTAATGTTGTGCAGATACAAGAAAAAGAGAAATAAAGCATTTTTGGAAGTAAATAGACCCTGAAAGTACATCTAAAGTGTGTAAATCAGAAAGTTCTTTTGTATTCGTAAGTTCTTTTTTTCCATTTTTGAGATAATGAGCTTTATTTTTTAGATTTCCTTGGGTTAGCAAATTCACTTTAAAAAAAATTGTGAGGAATAAGACCGAGGAAATCATGTGCATTCCAATACTGCACTTTAATTAGGACACACTTTTATACATAATCACATATAATCTGACATATGTTCCTTGCAAAGTATGTTGGGGCCAAGGAGCAAATAGGACAAGGCTCCCTTCCTTAATTGCTAAGAAACTTACCGACATGGTTACTGAGCACATAGAAAATAGTGCCTGTTTCTCTAGACCAGAACTTACCTGAAGAGAACTACCCAAATCAGTCCACTGCCTTCCCTCTGTGCACCATGCCAGCTAGATACTTGCATTGGCGAAGGGAGTTTCATATAACAATTCATCTTCAGCCATTCTTTCTCCCCAGAAGGCTCCAGGATACCATCTGATGCTGCAGCATTCACAGCAAGGTGGCTGTCAGTGTAGCAGGAGTCCTGCTTGCAGCTCTTTCGAGGATGCTCCTGCCATGTTCAGGTCTGCAGGTAGACTCTGCCGTTTGTTATTTCATGGCTCACAGTAAGACAGAATGGGACGGATGTCCAGATTAAGACAAACATTGAGGTCTTCATCTTGTATGGACTCATACATTAAGGATTTTGGAGAAATATTTTGAAAAATTTAATCATGTAACTGTCTAAAAAGGGATCCTTCCCCGCATTCAGGAGGCAGAGGCATGTGCAAGAAGCAGAGAAAGAGGAAGCTAGAATGGGGGAAAGAGACAGACTTGCACAGCCTGCCTCCAACCACTTGTTTCCTTCAGCAAGGCCACACCTTCTAACAGCTCCATGACTCTCTGTAGAGAGTTCCACCAACTTATGAAGTGTTCAGTACTTGAGCCTGTGGAGGACACTTCTCATTCAAACCACCACAGAGCATTTGTTGCTTTTCCAGAAGACCTGAGTTTGTTCCCAGCACTTATATCATGTGGCTCATAACTGCCTATAACTCCAGCCCCAGGGAATCTGATATTTTCCTCTGGACTCCACCGATGACCAAACCTGGGTTATATACAAATGAGGGGATACACACACACACACACACACACACACACACACACACACACACACACAGAGAGAGAGACACACACACAGAGACACACACACACATAAATATTTTTAAAACAATTTTATTGGTAAAATGATTTTTATGTGCTTGTATTCATGTCTTCAATGGTGTTTTCTAAGATTGGTACATCTTTCACCAAGAAAGGGTTGGAGACAGGAATGTGGGTCAGAGTTAGAAATCCTTACACAGTTTGCTCAAGATTCTATGTTTAGTCCTTAGAATAAATTAATAAATATATCAGATTTTCACCTTTCCCATGTACCACTTTCAAGCTGATCAAACCTCTCATGGTCATTATTTCATTTTCTTTCTTTTTAAGAGCATCGATTGCTTTTGCAGAGGATCCAGGTTCGATCCCAGCACCCAATGGCAGCTGAGAACCGTCTTTAACTCCAGTTCCAGGGGAATTTGAAAAACCCTCTTCTGACGCTCTGCCGGTTTTGCATGCACAGGTGGCAAAACCCCACTCAATGAAGACAGTATAATCATACACAGAAAAAATAAAAAAAAAATTAAAAAATATTTTGAGCTTACATTATTTTTAATTTTTATTTATTTTTTCTGTGTATGAATGTACTGTCTGCATGTAGGTTTGTGCACCTGTGTCATGCAAAACCGCGGAGGTCAGAAGAGGGTTTCAAATTCCCCTGGAACTGGAGTTAAAGACGGTTCTCAGCTGCCATGTGGGTGCTGGGGATCGAACCTGGGTCCTCTGCAAAAGCAATCGATGCTCTTAACTGCTAGGCCATCTCTTCAGCTCCGTTATTTCATTTTCACATATTCATTATCAAATGCATTTTCAGAGCCTATTAGGGGTTATAATATAGAGGTGAGTGAATGTGTTTGTGTGTGTGTGTGTGTGTGTGTGTGTGTGTGTGTGTGTGTAACAGGGTTTGATTATAATTTTTAATTAGCCAGAGTCAGGTTTACATGTCTCAAAGGAACACTGGGTATTTGGCAATTAATGTTTATAAATCATCTGAGGTCCTTCAGGCAGAGAGATGTTATATAAATGAATAATGTGGTAATGAAAATAAGAATACACTCCCTTAAATTCCCTTGCTGCTTGCTTGAATTAGATCTTGAGATTGAAGGAAACCTGCACAAAATATAGATCTACAAAGAAGAAAATATTATTAGACCCTGCTTTAAGTAATAACAGAAAATACCTGTGAAATATGGAACACAGACATGACCCATGGCTATGGCTTTAAATATGTTTGTAATGGAATGAACTGTATATCATTTAGATGAAAAAAATCTCACTATTTTTTATCTATTTCTTGGATAAAAGACTAAAGACTATAATCATTTTCTTGGATAAGACATGAAAGATAATTGGCAGCTGTTTCAACATAATTGCTCAATGTTGCTTAATGATAAATTATAGTTTTAAAACTAATTCAAGTTCTGTCTTTGCTTTAATGGATATTTCTAAAAGTATTTTACAAAATATCTCTTTAAAATGCAAACAAACAAACAGCCCCAAGGGATCTTCAAACCATAAATCCAATGACTTGTTCCATTTCTGACCACCATTCATTTCCTTTCATTATTAAAGGCCAGTTAGCATATGTTTCTGACATCGCTCCCCTCTGGCTCTACAGAAGTGAGAGTTGGAAAGTGCATTTTTTTGTTTTATGTATGGCATTAAATCTCACCCAACATATTCTATGTTGGTCAGTTGAATCCTAAAATATTTGAAAATGGATCAAACTTCAAAGAGTAATTAAAATGAGTTTATTCCCTGATTACACAAAGTAACGTACAGCATTGGTTTTCACTAAATAAGATCTTCAGAACTGAGAAAACAAGGGGCTAATACTATTAGATAGGAACTCTTTTAAAAATATTTATTATTTTTATTTTATGTGTATGAGTGCATTGCCTACGTGTAAGTGCACCCGCGTAGTGCAATGCCCATGGAGGTAAAAAGAGGGCATCAGATCCTTTGGAACTGGTATTACAGACAGTTGTCAGCTGCCATGTGGGTGATAGGAATCGAAACCAGGTCCTCTGCAAGAGTGGCCAGCGCTCATAACTGCTGAGACATCTCTCCAGCCCTTAGGTAGAAACTCTTATTCTATATGTTCTCAACTTCTTTATTTCTCACATTATCCTGAGAAATTCATTTCTTTATTTTTGTTTTTATTTGAAGTATGTACCTATGTACAACTCCTTTCTAAAAATTTTAAGTAGATGTATGTCCATGTGTTCCTGTATGGGTACGTGGACATGAATGCAAATGCCTGCAGACACCAGGAGAGGGTATTTGGATCACCTGGAGCTGGAGTTACAAGAGGGTTTTGAACCACCTGACATGGGTGTGGTAACAAACTCCAGCCCTTTGCAAGAGCCCTCTGAGGTCTTAACTCCTGTGCCATTTTTCTAGCCCCAAGAATATAAGCGCTTTAGAATATCTGATGAGTGATTTTTAGATATTCCTAACACTCTCAATATATACTTGCCATATAATAATGAGTTTGAGTTTTTGAAAAACTGATAGATTAATCAAACTCTCTATCATTCCCTTCCCACAAAATGAGATTATTTTAAGAAGAATATTTTACCATTATAGAGATTTATGATTCAACTTTTGCCATATTAGTTTCTAATGTTCTGAAAATAAATGGCTAAAAGGAAATGATGAAGATATTGTTTGCTTGATTGGAGTCACTGATATCTCATAATGTGTTAGAAATGACAGCTGCATTCTTTTCCAAATCTTTGTTCAGGGTTATAATGTTGGTTGCTTTAAATATGCTTTGAAGCAAAAGTAATATGCTTCAAGTCAGCACAACCATCCAGGTTATCTGCTGCAACAGGGTGATCAGTATATACCAACCACATATTGGAGTAAAAAAAAATTCAGTTGATACAAGATAAGCACAGAAACTCTTCCAACGAAAACATAATCACTTTTCTTCTATATTATATCAGAATATAAAAAGAAGCCATGTCTTCAAAATTGGAAAATAGAAAAACTTTAGAAAGTCATTAATAGCTTTATGATCATTTAAGTAGTCTCACTACTTCATATCCAACAAAATAAGTCCCAATTCTAGCTGGAAAACAATGAAAGGTTAGAATAAGTGAGAATTAATGCCATGGCTAATGAATGTCTATGTTCTATCTTAACTTCTTAATGCTTGTAAACTAAAATGATTAATTTTAAGGTCTAGGATTGAAGTCACCCATAATTGAAGGATTCACTAAGTAGTTAAAATGTGTAACTTGAGTTATAGTATAGGTATAAAGATAAGTTTTAAAAGCTTCTGCATAATTTATAGTCAATATGTTGGAATGTATCCAACTAAAATTTGAGAGAGAAATTGTGCCCAGTCTATAAAGTTTGGAGAAATCTCATCACTTCAAGGATGGTAAACCAAAAGTTAACAAATTGTATATAATTGCCAAGAAACATGGATAGTCTGGGGGAATAGAATAATGACATTGCCAAGAAAGAAACATTAAAAATCAAATCTTTCAGAAAGGGCAAGTAGATGATCTAGCAGCAATAGCTGTCATATAAATTTTGCCTCAAGATGACATTTGTATTATATATTGAGAATGAAAATCACTATAGATTTATTCGTAGATGGGTGGATTAGGACAGTGAAAAACATTTTTTTTTTAATTTTTTTATTGAGCATTTGTACAACTCATACAATGGTTCCCAATCAAACCCCATCAGAACTCATGCATTGGGACACCCAAGCCAAGCACTATCCAGTCAAGCACCCAAGCCCAGATGTCCTGCTATGCACCAAGATCTGCTGGAATGTAGTCAGCATATCTAGGAATCCTGGGTAATGCATATTCTTCATCACTGAACAGTACTCGATTTCTTATGGTTTTCAGTCCAGGCTCATTTCCGCATTCATATCTCTTATTCTGCATTGTGACTTTGACCCAGTTGGCATGGGTCCTGTGTCTGATGCCTACATTGCCACAGGTTTGCATGAGTAAACTTACAGTCAACTGTAAGTCACTGCTTCTCCACAGAGAACATATACTTCTGAAAATTTCCCATTCCTAGGAGACACATCCACAGTTGAACCTCTACACACAGAATGAGGGGCAGAGTGTGAAAGAGTGCACTCCTCACTGTACAGTGAAGCTTCTTTACACAATGTAGTGTGATGCAAACAGAAGGGCGCAGCTAGTCAACCTCCAAAGACTGGGACACCCCCAGAGTTTGTATCCCTAGATAGGGCCCCTATATTAAACTTCCCCTACCTATGGCTCAGGGATCATTTCTTAAGAGGAGTCAGAAAGATTATAAGAGCCAGGGTGTTAGTAAGATTTTTCTAAAAAAATAAAAATGAAACAAAATGAAACAATACCAAAATTTGTTCTGATGACATTAAGGTTTGGATCCCAGGAACACCATAAAAGCTGGGCCAGTTGTTGAGTTAACTCATGTCACTCAGGGGACAGTGAGCTCTGGCTGCTGCACAGCAATCCCAACAAGCCATTTTCATAGAACTCCTCTTTTTTTTAATATATCCATTTCCTTTTTGAGTTCTCAATCTCTTCTTTGTGCTCTCTTACTTCGTTTGTTGCTTCCTTTTTCAGTGTTCTACTTCCTTAAGGTGTTTGTTTTTTTCTCTCTTTAGTTCTTTTCTGAGTTTACCAATCCCTTCTTAGTTCTCTGAGTTCTTCTTTCTGTTCTTTAATTTCTCTGCATAGGTCTGCAATTATTCTTTTAAGATCTGTTCCTTGGGTCACTCCAAGGGGATCCCCTTGTACCTATCTCCTACAGGGTTGGTTGAGCTTGTGTGAATTATCCTGTGCACTTCCCATGTTGTCCCTTCGTGTGTCCCTGCATGTGGATTTTCCGTTGTGATTCAAATTCCAAATGCCTTTTCAGTGTGCTGAAGGCTGAAAGCCTCTTTTTTTTTTGCTTAACTCCTTCTCATGCTTTTTTTTTGTCTTCCTCTCCCCCTCCTTGTTTATCGGAGTTTTGACTTGTCTAGGTTTTAAGGCTTTGCTTTTGTTTATAGATTGGGATATTGGAAGTCTAAGTCATCTTCCTTTCCTGTTCTGAGAGTTCTTCTAATCCAGTCCAGTGGATATTCTCTCTTCCTCAATTCCAATTGTTGGCTGGCGGGGGGGGGGTTTGATATGCCTGGCTGATAAGTCAGGCACCAGAGCCAGACCCAAGCTCAGGGCCCCTTCCGTGAGGGGGGAAGGGCGACCCACCGGGCTTAGGGCACGAACCTAGCCCTAGCCCCCGCCAGCCACCAGGCCCTCTGCCACAGACCAGAAATCAATTGTGCAGCACCACAAAAGTCACTCTGTCCTAAGCTTTTACCTGCCTAGAGCCGTGTCAGGTGGCTCCAAGTGTTCCTATCAGGTCTGGAACCAGAGTCCGAACACACGGCCCTACTGCGGTACCTGAGTCAGGCACCAGAGCCCAGAACTCCTCTTTTGTATAGTCCAATTACTGTGACTTTCTTTCTGCGGTCTGTTCCTTTTCCACTCTATGCATGGTCCAGGCCTTGCAGAGGCATTCTAGTATAAAGTGAGCATATGTGAGACACAGGAGCTTTTCCAACCTGCCTGGCAGGAGCCCTTCCATCTAGGCTGCAATTAAATTTCAGCGAATTGCCGCGGTGAGAGTTTGTTTAAGCACACACTGAAATGGCATTTAAGCCATTCCCTTCAAATGATGAAATTACATGAAAAGCCATTAAAATACATAATTCTGGGATTAACCTCTAGCTTTGAGTCTAGCTTAGTCTTTGAATCTCAACTCGGTGTCTTACCTCACTTTCAAATACAGCTGAATTAAAAATGATTTTAAAATACCCACCCTTGAATTCATTATTTAATCTTATTCTAATCCTCTAATAGTATTAATTCTATCATGGGGAATTCAGTACCTGGGACTGAGAAAAAAATAATTTTTAAACAAAAAGTTTAATGGGTAGGAATCTGTGAAACACAGACATATCTGACTTAAGTACAAATGCTGACTCTAAAGAAAAAATACTTTTTAGCATCAGAAATTGAGAAGACATTGATCAATATCATTAGGATTCCAGTTTTACATGAATATGCACCAAATATCATTGTTTGGCTTTGGTGCTGTTTCCACTAGGGATATTTGTATTGTTGTTGTTTTTAATAGCAATACAGAGTTGTAAAATATTCAAATGTTCCATATTATATAACAAAAATTGAGAATCCCTTCTATCCCACCCTTTACCTTAGCCTATCACCTCCCCATTTCCAAGAGTAGCTTTGCACATATTTTTAAAGATTAACTTGTTTATTAATTTTATAGGAATGTGTAGGATACTAGCTTGTTAAGGAGGTGCTGTGATCCTAAGACTCTCTGATTCATCCTGGAGGTGGGTCCTTTGTTTTCTGATCCATCCTGGAGGTGGGTCCTTTGTGTTCTGATCCATCCTGGAGGTAGGTCCTTTGTTCTCTGATCCATCCTGGAGGTGGGTCCTTTGCTCTCTGATCCATCCTGGAGATGGGTCCCTTATTCTCTGATCCATCCTGGAGATGGGTCCCTTACTCTCTGATCCATCCTGGAGGCCGGTCCTTTGCCCTCTGATCCATCCTGAAGACCAGTACTTCACTCTTTGATCTGTCCTGGACGGGGGTCCTTTGCTCTCTGATCCATCATGGAGATGGGTCTTTTACTCTCTAATCCATCCTGGAGGTAGGTTCTTTGCTCTCTGATCCATCCTGGAGACAGGTCCTTAACTCTCTGATCCATCCTGGAGGTGGGTCCTTTACTCTCTGATCCATCCTAGAGAAGGGTCCTTTACTCTCTGATATGTCCTGGAGGCAGGTCCTTTGCTCTCTGATCCATCCGGCATGCAGGTCCTTTGCTCTCTGATCCATCCTAGAGCTGCTTTTACTCTCTGATCCATACTGAATGGTGGTCCTTTGCTCTTTGATCCACCCTGGAGATGGGTCCTTTGCTCTCTGATCCATCCTGAAGGCAGGTGTTTTACTCTCTGATCTGTCCTGAAAGCAGGTCCTTTGCTCTCTGATTCATCCTGGAGCCAGGTCCTTTGCTTTCTGATCCACCCTGGAGGTGGGTCCTTTGTTCTCTGATCCATCCTGGAGACAGGTCCTTAACTCTCTGATTCATCCTGGAGGTGGGTCGGGTCCTTTACTCTCTGATCCATCCTGGAGGCAGGTCCTTTGCTCTCTTATTACTATTACATTTTCAACTTCCTCATATATTTATATATTATGGGTCTGTTTAAGCTGTCAGTCTCTTCTTGGTTAAGCTCTGCTGAATTCCAGGATTTCAAATATTCATCTATTTCTATTAGGTTTTCAAGTTTAGTAGAGTATAGGTTTTTGATGTATTTGCCTATGATTTTCTGGATCTTTTCTCCTTTGTGATGTTTCTCTTTTCATCATGAATACTATTGATTTGGAGTTGCTCTTTCTATCTTTTGGCTAACTGGGCTAGGGGTCTATCTCTCTTGTTTATCCTTTCAAGGAACCAGCTTTTGGATTCATTGATTCTTTGTATTGTTTTCTCTGTTTCTATTTCATTGGTATCTGCTCTGATTTTTGTGATTTCTTCCTGTCGGATTTAGGGTTCATTTGTTGTTTTCTCTGAAGTATTTTTAGCTGCAGTGTTACTTTCTTTAATGTAGGCACTGAGGGCTATAGTCTTTCCTTTGGAGACTGCTTTTAGCTTATCCCATAGGTTTTGCTATGGTGTTATTTTTTTTTTCTTTTTCCTTTAGTTCCAGGAATGTTTTTATTTCTTTCTTTATTGCTTCCTTGATCCATTCATTATTCGGGAGTGTGTTGTTTAGTCTCCAAGTGTTCTTTAGACTGTTGGGTTTATTCTGGTGTTGATATTGAGCTTTATTTCACTGTGGTCTGATAGAATGCATGAAATTATTTCAATGCTTTTGTATTTGTAGAGGTTTTTTTCTGTGTCCCAGTATGTGGTTGATTTTGGAGAATGTTCCATTGGGTGCTAAGTAGAAAGTATATTCTCTGGTGTTTGGGTAGAATATCCTACAGATATCTGTGAAGTCCATTTGGTGTATTGTATAATTCAGTTCAGATGTCTCTCTACTTATTCTTTTTCCAGTTGACCTATCTAATAAGCTCAGTGGGATATTGAAATCCCCAACTATTAGTGTTCGGAGATCAATCTGTGCCCTGAGGTCCTGTAGAATTGTGTTTATAAAGTGTGGTGCACCAGAGGTGGGTGTGTATATATTCATGATTGTGAAATCTTCATGGTTAATTGATCCTTTCATAAGGATATAGTGGCCCTCCTTGTCTCTTCTGATTAGTTATACTTTTAAGTCTAATTTGTCCAATTGTAGAATAGCAACTCCTGCTTTCTTTTTGATACCATTTGCTTGTAATATTTTTTTTTCTGTTCTTTCACTTTAAGTTGATGCCTATCCTTGAGGGTTAAATGGGTTTCTTGTAGACAGCATATAGATGGGTTCTGTTTCCTATTCCTTTCTCCTAGTCTATGTCTTTTGACTGAGGAGTTCAGCTCATTAATATTTACGGTTATTATTGAGAGATGTGTGCTGCTTCCTTTTGCCTTATTTTCTGTTTGCATTCTTGATCTGGGTTTGTATTTCTGCAGTTATACTTTTATTCATTACTCTCTCTAGGTGCTTGGGGGTAGTTGCTACTTTCCTCTGACCTTTCAATTGCTTTGAGTATTTTCTTAAGGGTTGGTTTCTTAGACATGAATTCTTTCATCTTGTTTATGTCATGAAAGATTTTTCTTTCTCATTCATATATAATTGACATTTTTTTGCTGGGTATAATAATCTCAGTTGGCATCTATATTCATTTACCACTGGGAATACTTTGTTCCAAGTTCTTCTGGCTTTCATCATTTGCACTGAAAAGTCAGCTGTAATTCTGATGGGTTTTCCTTTATATGTAACTTGTTTTCTCTTGCAGCCTTTAGTAATTTTTCTTTGTTTTGTGCATCTAGTGTTTTAACTATGATATGGCATGGGTCATCCCTTTCCTAATCTTGTCTATTTTGGTGTTCAATGTGATTTATTTATTTATTTATTTATTTATTTATTTATTTTTGGTCTTTTAGAGCCAGGGTCTTCCTGTGGCTCTGGCTATCCTGGAACTTGCTCTGTAGAATTAGGATGGCCTTGAACTCACAGAGATCTGTCTGCCTCTGCCTCCCAAGTGCTAGGATTGAAGGTGTGTGCCACCATGACCATCAACTTCTTGTATTTGTAGGTGTTTGTCTTTTTTTAAGTTTGGGAACATTTTCTTTTATTATTCTGTTGAATATCTGATCAATATCTTTGTCCTGGGATTCTTCTCCTTCCTCTATCCCTATGATGCAGAGGTTTGATCTTTTCATTGTGTCATATATTTCCTGAGTGTTCCACTGTTGTGATTTAAAATTTTTTTCATACTCTTTGTTTGAGCATCGCAGTTCTTCTACCTTGTCTTTCAGTGTTGAAATTCTAGATTTTGCTTCATCCAATTTATTACTGAGGCTTTCTCCCATAGTTTTCTGCTGATTGGATGAGTGTGCAATTTCCTTTTTCACTTTATCCTGTGATTTCTTTAGCATTTCCAGTTCCTTTGGAGTTTGTCATTCTCTCCTTTTAGATCCTTGATTCGATGGTCAGTTTCCTGTTTCATTTCAGCCTGGGAGCTTTTCAGTGTTTCCACTTCATTTCTGAGCTTGTCATTCTCTCCCTTCATTTCTTTGAGTATGTCAATTATTGTTCTTTTGAGATCTATCTCCTGGGTTATCTCCAGGGAGAACTTATTGTTGGAGTCTTCTACAGGGCTGCTAGAATTTGTTGAGGATTTATTATTTGCTTTCCCCATGTTGTTGATTTTCCTTTGTGCTCTTGGCATGTGGATTTGATTTGTTGTTTATAGTCTGATGTGAAATTCAAGTGCTTCTTCGTTTGGGTGAGGGCCTGTTTCTCTAGGCTGGAAGGATTACTGTCTCTCCTGTTTGTACCCCAGGTCATCTTCTCTGTTCCCACTGGGATGGCTGCAATGGGGGGGGGTGGGTGGCACTGTTTTTTGCTTTTCCAATGCTGTCACCACCAAAGTGACTATAGGGCCTAACTGGAGCTGGTCTGGAAGTTGGAGCAGCTCCAGAGACCACGCACCTGAAGCAATGGGGCTCCAATGGTCTTGACACCCTGCCCTGGAAGTGACTGGTCTTGGTCGGTCCTGGAACCTGTCTTGTGCTGGAAGTGCCTGCCCTGGGATGGTCCCGGAAACATGCACTGAAAGCAAAAGGGCTCCAATGGTCCTGAAATCTTGTGGTGGCAGTGAAGGGTTGGAGAGGTCCTGGAACCCACCTGCCAAGAGGCCCACCCTGTCGCTCTCCCAGTGCAGGAAGCAAAGGTGCTAGGATGGTTCTGGAACCCTACACCAGAAATGGCTGGGCTCAGATGGTCTTGGAACCCATCTGCCAAGAGGCCTGAACTGTCCACATTGCAAATATTTTTAAGGACTGCTCTGCTTCTATTAAAATTTTTGATGATGCTGTCATATACAATACTTAAGAATAATGGACATAAAATCATGAATTTTTTCATTCATATTGTAGTGATATGTAGCCGGGCGTGGTGGCACACACATTTAATCCTAGCACTTGGGAGGCAGAGGCAGGCGGATCTTTGTGAGTTCAAAGCCAGCCTGGTCTACAGAGTGAGTTCCAGGACAGCTGTGGCTACAGGGAGACCCTGTCTAAAAAAGTACAAAAAAAAAAAAAAAAGACCCTATTGTTGGCACAGAAATTTGTAGCCATAGACCTGGTACTGACCTGGAAGCCTTTTTCCTGAAAATTAGCTTTCATAATTCTGAAGGACACTATATAAGCTGCTAAAGGAGAAATTTAATTAATGGTCCAACTCCAGCTTTAAAGCTTAATAACCACAATAATGACTGGCACAATGAACTACAGCACTGCTGACACTGTAAGCACTGCTTACAGGGTCCCCAAATTGGTTATACACAGAGATTATATGTCTCAGAGATGGCCAACCCTGTTACGCATCTACAGTGGAATTTCTACATGGAAGGCTCATGGAACATGGTGGATCAAGGGGTAGACAGAATATGAATGTGTGGGACAGGAATCCTATACTCAGACATATCATGAGAGTATGCCATCTACCAACCTACTTAGCACACCAGGTAGAACAAAAGTAGTGTGGTATGCCCTGTTTCCTGTTAGCACATGCTCAGAAGTCACCAGTAGGCTTGCTTGTCAGCACAGCCCTTTTCTGAATATGCCCCATGATTTGGGATGATGTGTGATGGTGTGGAGGTTTAGGATTGGCCACTGGGGGATGATGTCACTGGATGTAATGACTGCCCATCCCAAACTTATATAAGCTGTTTTTGCATAGAATAAATGGAGTTGTACCATCTGATGTGGTCCTCTGGATGTTACTGGAGTATCCCCACACTGTAAACTCTTCAGCCTGTTCAACCATGGGTTCAAAATCCCCACAATAACGCATCTCTCAACTCCCACCAGTGAAGATTCCTCATGCAACAGAATGTGATGAACAGAAAAGGCCAAAGTATAGAGAAAAAGAGAGTGGAGAGTGTCTGTCTCTGGGTAAGGGCTCCTCTATTAAACCTTCTCTACCCCCATGGCTCAGAGACCATTGTGGAAAAGGGGCTGGAAATAATGTGAGAGTCAGGTTTGGTGCATGCTCATAAGGAAGCAGTCTTCCAGGCCTGTGGGAAGTTGCTCATATGAACCTACAGCAATGATTTCAGCATGCGCAAGACTCAATGCAAACTCAATCATATCCTTAGCTGAAGAACTATTGGCAGCTGATTACTCTTGGGTGAAGGAGAGTTGATTTTCTTTAAGAGAAAAGCTCTAGATAGGCAGACTAGACTCCAGTTGATGAACTTGCACTACGCAACATCTGGATTCACAAACACTGACTCTATAGGCCTTAACATATATGACAGAATGCATGAAACCCACATTGCTATGGATGGATGAGAATGGGGGATGGATATAAAAATGATTAAGATGGTTTATGAATTGCACAATAATTCAATAAAATATATACATTGAAAAAAGCCACAGATGGACAATTTTGAGTATGTGTTCTCTCTCTCTCTCTCTCTCTCTCTCTTGGTTCGTATGTCTCTCTCTCTCTCTCTCTTGGTTCGTATGTGCCTACAGCACATGTGTAGAGGTTAGAGGATAGTGTTCTGGGTTGATTCTCTCATTCTATTTTCTGATCTGGGATTAAACTCAGTTATCAAATGTGTGGCCAGTGATTTGTTTTATCTACTGAATCACCTCCCTGGCCAACAACACAATTTTGTTGTCTAGTTTAGCAGTACTGGTTATTGTACTTTGCATGTATCCTAGGCAAACACTGTGTTATAAAGTTTTATCCCCAGTCCTGTATTTATGGAAAGATAATTCTTTTAACCTAGAGGAAAAATTAGGACTTTTCTTAGAAGAAACATGTGCATGCTAGTTATAGGAAGGATCTCACTGCATGGTACAACACACTTTCCTCTAAGAACATTCACCCTTTGTCAGATCAGCATTTTCTAGGCTGGTATCATTCCTTGGAGAAGCAAGTAGTTGATCCCATGATCACATGCTTTTGACTGCAAATACAATTTATAAAGAGCTTCCACTGACTAGGAAGCATTACAATGTACTTTTTTCACACAGAAAAACCAGTCATTTCTTGATCTTCTAAAAATCTTGCCCCAATAATTTTTTTTCTAAATATCCATACCTTCGTTTATCCACTGAACATTTACCAAACCTCTCACTGTTGTAGAATGCCTTTGCCCAGAATGAAATCAAGTAACTGAGAATTTATTGCCTCTTGTTCAAGAGAAATGTTAGGAAAGAAGTGGTGCAGTCCTCAGGTCTACATGACAAGAATAGCAATTAAAGTACAACTCTTTGCCCAAGGCTGAATAAATGGTAGTGTGGATATCCCAGAGCTCTTCAGACAGGGATGAACAGTGTGCTGTGGAGTAAAAGCATGGGAGATGGGCTTCATGATCACATGGCATTTTATGAACATTCAGCAGTGCGCTGAGTTTATTTGTCACTTGTTTGGGAAAGAAGATGAATGCAGAACATTTCAGACACTTGTTGCAGTTTCTTGAATGACAGAAAGGCCTGGAGCATTGGTAAATTGAGTCAGTATCTGACATAAAACCAAAGGGCCAATTAATAAATTTTCACAAGTATGCATTATCCATAACTCAGTAATAACATAGATTATGGGCATAAAGAAATGAAGAAAATGGACTATCAAATCCTTGCAGCCAGGGCACCTAAATGTTCTTACTTATAATCTCTAAATTACCAGGATTTTTAAAAATTTTTCCTCAAAACAATTACTGAACTTTATCTAATCAGACTGAAAACTATCAATAAGGGTTCATAACATAAATTTATAGTGTATGTTAAACTGCTTTGGTGTGCTCCTTATCAAATTCTATTTTTATATTTCCAACATTTTGAAGCATCCTGAACCTATTTCTTTGAATCCTATACATTTTCTTTTTTTTGGTGTTTTGGAGACAGGGTCTCCCTATAGCCCCAGCTGTCCTGGAACTCACTCTGTAGACCAGGCTGGCCTTGAACTCACAAAGATCTGCCTGCCCCTGCCTCCCAAGTGCTAGGATTAAAGGCGTGCACCACCACGCCCAGCTACATTTTCTTTTAAGAATTTTAATTGACTGATTATCATCATTTAACTAAGTCTAGCAATTCTAACTATAGTTTATTTGGTTATTTAATGTGCCCTGGGATGCACTTTGTACATCGTTAAGAGGATTATAGCCCAATTCTGGGCCCTTCTCCAGAATCCCTAATCACTTTCATTGATAAAGATTGTTGTTACAGCTCTCAACAACATGACTTGCAAATGTGCATGACTAATCCCTAGGTGGTTTAGCGTTTACACCTCTGTTTGCCTAGAGACTTCACACTGTATGTGCGAGATGAATGCTAATTATATTGGTTGATTTAATTTCTGTGACTTATACTTATGCAGTCCCATTGCCCATTGCCTTTACTTGAACAATTTTATATTTCACATTTTACTGAGTGAAGAAATTATTTAAAAACTGTATCATGAATGCCATATACAAGGTCTTTCCTGATATATCAGAGGTGAAATCTTTCTGAGCTTACAGTGTTAATAGTGGAATTATAGCTTTGTGATCTTAAGTAGGTAGTTTAATTTGGAAGTTCAGTCCTATAAGTGAATCAAATTGATGTGGTACTAGGCAAAATGATGAATGTGATTAACATTACTTGAAAATCTCACAGATGGGCACATGAACAATATAGTATATAGAGAGACATCTAAATATCGACAATGAAAGGAATATTGCCATTACTTGCAACATTGTGGATGAATTCCACAAGCATGCTAAATGAAAGAAACAAAGGAAAAACAGTTCAAACTCACTGATTCTTTCTAAATAAAATGTAAGATTAATCTACAGTGACACAAAGCAAATTACTGGTTACCTGGGGTAAGAAGTTCAGAGAAGAGATAAATAGGAAAGGGATAGGAGGGCTTTGAGGGCAATGCAAATGTTCTGTTCCTGATTGCAGTGAGGACTTCATTAACACACACAGCTGAAACAAATTGCACAGGTCAGAATGATTTATTGCATGAAAAATTTTCTTAATAAAATTGATAAAGTAATAATTTCGAGAAAGGGTAGGATAAGGAAAATATATCACACGAGGTGAAATTAATGAAGATTAATATTAGAATTGTTTTTAATATTTTCTTCTCAAATTTGTTTTTCCTTATTCAAAATGATGAGGGTAAAGGAATCGCATGTTTAAAGCTTGATTGAAATGTTTCTTTCTCACTTTACAACCCTTCCCACCACAGGCTTGGCATTTTAAATATCAAATATATAGATATTTTGCCATCTACTTTATACTGGAGTTTACATTTGTCATTTGAATGAGGAAATGTTTCCCATAGGCTCATGTAAATGAATATTTGGTCCCAAGATGGTGACCTTGTTTGGAAAGGTTATGGAACTTGTAGGAAATAGAGCCTTGCTGGAGGAAGTGGACCAGGTATAAGGTTTCATAGGCTGTCCCATTTACTGTTCTTACTCCCTACTTCCTGTGTGTGGATAGAACATGATGAGTTAGTTTCCTGTTTCTGTTTCCATGTCTTCAACACCATGATGCAATCTATTCCTCCGGAACATGTTAGCCAAAATAAATCTGTTCTTCTTCTAAATTATTTTTGGTCAGAGTATTTTAATTTAATATAACATTCTATATTCAAAGTAAATATGATCATATGCTACATGAACATATATGAAGAAACTAAGCAGACATTTTTGTCTTATTAAACTTCCAGTTGAGTGAAACTTCAGTCTAAACCCCTGGATTCTATATTATTTAAGGTTATTAATTAGAGAAATGATGTATGAAATACCTCAAACATCAATAAAATATTTTATTAAAAATATAGAAGTACTATTCAGCAGTAAAGTAAGATGACGTCATGAACTTTGCAGGTAAATGGATGGAACTCGAAGCCATTATTCTAAGTGAAGTAACGCAGTCCCAGAAAAACAGAGAATGGTTTCTGACATTTGTGGATGTTAACACCAAATCCCCAGTTGAAAGGCAAGCCGAACAACATTGTGGTTATATTTCTTTTCATCTGAAAGCAACTGTGTTGTTATAATGTATATCTCTCAATGGGCTCTAGAACCAACCTACCACTTATTTTCAAAAAAATAGATAAATTAGTACAATTTGAAGTTTTCCAAAATTTTATTAGCTGCTAAATATCTGTTTTTGTGCTCATAACTTTCTGTGTTTTTCTTTATATAATATATATATATGTTTATAAATTTTATTGAGCTTTTGAAATTTCATGCAATAGTTCTTAATCCAATTTAGATCCTCTCCCACATCTATGCCCTTCCAGTCATCCAGCAGACTTCATGTATTCCACCACACATGTTAAGTCCTATCCAGTCAAGGATTTTTACCCATCTAAATTTTTGTATTTCTCCTGAAGATTGAAAGTTAGAACTGTTTTTAAAATTACTATGTATACTGAGCTGTCAGAAAGCATAGTGTTATATGCGGGATAAAATGGAAAAACTGAATATTATGTACCTATAAATTGATGTGTAATTTTTAAATGCTGGATGTAATAAAAAGTGCAGAAGGAAAAAAAAATAATAGGACTCCCCCCCCCAAAAAAGAAAGCACCGAAAGTAGTAGATGGACTTAAAAAAATTCCCCAAACCGAAAAATCTGGCTTACCTGTACTGGGACAAATAAAAACAATTAATGTTAAATGTATGCTCTCAAAAAGAAATATGGAATATGAACTAAATAGTAGGCTAAAAAGTTTTAAATAAATAAACCAGAAGATAAGCAGGAAAAAAATAAAATTTAAAGAAAAAATATGTGAGGAGAAATAAAATTCCGAGGATGTCCAAGACAGAAAATAAGTGGATAAAAATGAAATAACAAAACAGTTACTCTGAATAAAGGAAAATTTAACAAAAAATATAAAAATAATAATTAAAATATTAAAAAAACTCAGAATTATTTACAGTGTTAAAAATAATAGTTTTAGTTGGTAAAATGGCTCGTGTGTAAAGCACTTTCCATACAAGCCTAATGACCTGTGTTCCATCACTGGAACATATATTGTGATGATTTCAATCAGGTGTCACCTATAAGCTGGAGTATTTGAATACTGGGCCCCAGTTGGTGGCACTGTTAAGCTTCAGGAGGTGTAGCTTTCCTGGCAGAAGCAAGTCACTAGGGGCAGGATTTGAGAGATCAAAGTTAAGGGATCCCCAAAATTACACTGGAAAAATTTAGAAATTATCTACACATTCAGCAAAGCGGCAAGTTATAAAAGCAATTTACAAAAATCAGCATTCTATCTAACGTTAATAAATAATAAAAGAAATAATTCACAGAAACACTTCTGTTCACAATAGCCTCAAATATATCTAAGAATAAACCTAACCAAAAACACTGAAGATCTCTACAATGAAAATGTTAAATACTGGAAGACAGAGATTGAGGAAGACACAAGGAGATGGGAAGAACTCCCATGCTGATAGGTTGGTAGAATAATATTTGAAAACGAACATTCTACCAAAAGTAATTTATAGATTCAACGCAGTGCCACTCAAAATCTCCATGACATTCTTTACACAATTGGAAACATTTCCTAAAATTCTTATTCAATAACCAAAGACCCCAGGTAGCCACAGCAATGAAGAACACAGAGAGCAATGGCGGGGGGGTCATCATACCAGATTTCAAACTATACTACAGAATAATAGTCTTAAATAGCCAACAGCATGGCATTGGCACAAAAATAGGTATGTAGATCAATGGAACAAAATAGAGGGCCTAAACGCGCAACTTTACCAAGTGATATTTGACAAAGGTGTCAAGAACACACATTGGAGGAAACACTGCATCTTCAACAACTGATGCTTCCAAAATTGGATTACCACCTGTAGAAGAATGAAATTAGACCTCTTTCCATTTCTAGTCTTGCTCTCTCTCTCTGCTTCCTGTGTGTGCTTCAAGATAAGGGCTCCTAGATTTCTGCTGTGGCTGGCTCTCATTACGTTTCCTCTACCAACATGGACCCTTATCCCTCTGGAACCATAAAGCCATACATTCCCTTGTCTTGATATCTTATTTTTTTAATTTTTTTTTATTATTTATTTATTTTTGTATGTGTATGAATGTACTGTCTGCATGCAGGTCTGTGCACCCATGTCGTGCAATGCCGCGGAGGTCAGAATAGGGCGTCGGATTCCCCTGGAACTGGAGTTCTCCTGGAATTGGAGTTACAGACGGTTCTTAGCCACCATGTGGGTGCTGGGGATCGAACCCGGGTCCTCTGCAAGAGCGTCGGTGCTCTTAACCGCTAGGCTATCTCTCCAGCCCCGTCTTGATATCTTATTACAGCAGCAGAAAACCAACTATAGTATGTAATGGTAGAAGGAGAGATTTAAGTCCACAAAACTTGGCCTCTGATCTCCACATGCATATGCTTGGGTATATTTGGGCCTACATAAAGCGCACACACACACACACACACACACACACACACACACACACACAGAGCAACCTTTAGGGATGAAAGGATTTCTCATAGGGTAAAGGTAATTGCAACCAAGTCTGATGATCTGAGTTGTATCCTCAGGACCCACATGGTGGGTCAAGAGAACTGACTATTGCAAGTTGTCACATGCCCCACACTCACATGTACAGAGAAACACATCTTCATTCTCTCTCTGTCTCTGTCTCTCTCCTCCTCTCTCTGTCCCTCTCTGTCTTTCTCTGTCTCTCTTTCTGTCTCTCTCTCTCTCTCTGTCTCTGTCTCTCTCACACAGATTTAGCAAAATAAATAAATAACACAATAAGTGATCTGTTTGAACATTAAAATTAAATAATTTTAAAGATTGAAGACGTTGATACCGAGAATATTGAAGGGGGCTTCACCTGATTATGTAAGCTTTGAGACAAGCCTCTCTGGAGGGTTGAACTCTCTGTCTGTGTTCATGATACTGCATAAAATCAGTTAAAAGAGATGATGACGTTCTTCCTTAATGCCTCTATGTATTTCAGCTTCAATATACTGATAATTAAGCATGATTAAAATGTAAGGTGCTAATATCACTGTATTTTTCTTTTGTAGTTGTGATGGTTAATTCTGGGTGTCAATTTGACTGGACTAAGGAACAAATAAGAGAAAAAGGGTCTTCTGATTGGAACACCTCAACCCGGATGGACCGCCCCAAATGTGGGCGTTACCTTCTGCCAGCAGGCAGTATTTAAGGCCACGGCAGAGAGAGCTGGTCCCTTTTTTCCTGCGGCTTGCCTCTCTCTCACTGGTGAGTTTGTCTTGCTGCTGTGATCAACCCTACGGATCCCAGTGTGTACTGAGACTGGTAGATCTCCTGGAATCCATCAGGCCTTCAGCACCATAATTGGGACTACTGAGACATCCAGTCTTGCGGACTGAGCAGTTCCCTGGATTCTCAGCCTCTCCAGTGCGGTGCGTATACTGTTGGACTCCTTGAACTCTGTCATGTGAGCAAATCAAGAAATTGTATATAGCTATATATTCATCCTGTTACTTCTGTTTCTTTAGAGAACCCTGACTAATACAGTAGTGTGTAGTAATTTTTCAAGATAATATATTTTATTATGACATTTTCACATGAGAAATGTATACTTTGGCCATATTCATGCCCGGTACCCTCTTTCCTCTCTCTCTCTTTTTTTATTGGTGCTTTGTGCATTTCATACATCATTTTCCAATTCAGATCAGGCATATTTCCCTTTCCATTCCCCCCTACCCCCACCCCATCCCAGATCATGCATTTTGCCATAACTGTCCTGCATCTTT
>VZQC01001894.1:63470-172784 GCA_009823505.1 Rhizomys pruinosus
ATCCAGTTTTTTTTTTTCATTTTTTTAGCTTATACAGTGCTGATCCAGCGTACAAGCATCCTTCATATGCAAAACAATTTTTGCAGGCTGTTGTGTGCACCAACCCCGACAGCCTGCACCACCAGTGGGGGCATGCCGGCGGTGTGTATGTTCAATCATGTTATCAAATAGTTGTCCAACTACGATTGCTGTAGTTTCACCATTCGACCCCAAGTCGCAGCCCTTACATTCTACACACACCCCCTCTTCCGCAGCATTGTTCCTGAGGCCTTAGGAAAGGGGCACAGGTGGATGAGAAGCAAAACAGTCCACCTCTCTGGCAGCTGTTGTCTTGGACGCTGGTTCATTCTGGTGTTTCCTTTCTGGGCTTGACAGTTTGTCCAGGAATAAAAATACATACACATATCACTTGAACTGGAGGACTTTTTTTTCCTAAGATATGTCATGTTTTCCTTAAAGAAGTGCTCGAAGGTTCTTTCTTGACAAGCCCAAACAACCATCAATACTGCACTTGTGCTCCACATTGGGTTCTTTCCCTTCCATGGTCCCCCAAATAAATTCCAGTAAGCATGTGTCCTGTCTTGATCCCCCTGTACTGGCCTCCATGATACAGCCCAGGTAGTCCAACAATGGCAGTCTATATTCTGACTGGGTATCTCAGTAGTCCCCATCTGGCATTGAAGGTTTGGAGTATTCTTGGAGAGACTTGAGACTTCAGTCCATATTGGAAGGTTAAAAAGCTGTGTCTCATGTCACTGAGGAGTGTCAAAAGCAGTGGTAGCCACAGAGTAGATGCACTTGCCAGTAAGAATTGAATACCGACCAAACAACAGTGCTCTCTCTTTGTTTTGTTTTTTTTGGTCTTTTTACTAAGATCTCATATTTTATGTCTGCAGTACAGTTTCTCTGGTCTTACTGATTATTTATATCTGTTTGTACTTTCTTTTTGGATGCTTAAGGCAACACAGTGAACCAAGATTAACC
Source organism: Rhizomys pruinosus (assembly GCA_009823505.1). Classification (NCBI taxonomy): domain Eukaryota; kingdom Metazoa; phylum Chordata; class Mammalia; order Rodentia; family Spalacidae; genus Rhizomys; species Rhizomys pruinosus. The sequence goes on from VZQC01001894.1 coordinate 64,455, forward strand.
AAGGTTTTTGTTTCCTTGAGGTCAGTTGAGGATCTTGTCCTCAGGGGTCTCTTGGGTTTTTTTTTGGGGGGGAAGAGGAGGGTGGGAGCCTCATGTTTCTTTTCATTTACCCATTCAATCTGCTCAAGGACAACATCAGGTCTAGCTAGACTAGGCTTCCCTTTTTGAAGCATGAGCAGACTTTCCTCTTTATAGACTGGACACTGGCTGAAGTTCCCATTAGTGGCTCTCCAAGACCTTCCTGAACAAGAAGACTGGGGACCCACATTTTCAGGACATTTCAAGAGATGCCCCCATGCATAATCCCCTAAGACTGGTTGACCTCTGAGGGCAAGGAACAAAGTTATCCCTTAGGTTCCTTGGCCAAATTGGTATGGACTTTAAGTATGGTCATTAAGCACCCAGAAAGGCTAAGTTGCATTAGCCTGTTACATTGCACCTCTATTAAAATTGTATCCTTTGGAAACAAACTATTTTATTTCCATATCATATTTCTTGATTTGTATCTTTCCCTTTTAATCCCATATTACTCTAAAAGATGCACACACATCTAAAAGATGCACTCCATCATATACCAAAAATCCAAGGTCTGACAATAATGTTAGTAAACTTTAGAACCTGTTTAGGCATTCACAATACAAGAGTGCAGTTGTCTTTCGATCATGAGGAATATAACATTAACGTTGCTCAGTTCGTCTTACAACTAGGTACTTGGTACCAGCATCCACAGATGAGGGATACCGTTAGTCTTTTGTTTTTCTGGGACTGTGTTACTTCACTTAGCCTAAAATCTTCTAGTTACATCCATTTACCTGCAAATTTCATGATTTCACCTTTCCTTACTGCTTCATAGAACTCCATTGTGTACATGTACCATATTTCTCTCTCCACTTGTCCTCTGAGGGGAACTTGGGTTTGTTCCAGCTCTTTGCTATTGTGAAGAGAGATGAAATAAAAATGGCTGTACATGTATCTCTGCAGTAGGAAGAGTATGATGGATATACACCCAGAAGCTGTATGGTTGGGTCAGGTGGTAGGCACATTTGAGCTCCATACTGCTTTCCATAGTGGTTGTACAAGTTTGCACTCCCACCAGCAGTGGATGAGTGTTCCCCTTTCCCCACACCATATCCAGCATTTGGTATCATTTGTTTTCTTCATCCTAGACAGCCTAATCTGGGTGAGATGATATCTTAAAGTGGTTTTAATTAGCATTATTAGCATTTCCTTAATTATTAGGGATGTTGAACACTTTTTAAGATGTTTCTTAGCCATCTCTATTTCTTTGCTTGTGAAGTCTCTGCTCAGCTCTTTACTCCGTCTTTTGAGTGAGTCATTTGTTTTCTTACTTCTTTGTTTTTTGAGTAGTTTATATATTCTGGAAGTTAATGCTCTGTCAGACTTATCAGTAGTGAGGGTTTCCTCCCACTCTGTGGGTTTTCTCTTCATTTTCCTGATTTTTTTTTGTTGCTGTACAGACACTTTTGAGTTTAATAAGGCCCCGCTTGTCAATAGTTGTCTTTATTTCCTTTACAGCTTCTGTATGATTTAGAAAGTATTTTCCTGTGCCTATGTCTTGTAAATTGCTGCCAAATTTTTCTTCTATCACCTTCAGAGTTTTGGGTTTCAAATTGAGGTCTTTAATCCAATTGGAGTTGATTTTTGTACAGGGTGAGAGGTAGGGGTTTAATTTTACTCTTCTACAAGTGGTGATCCAGTTTTGGCAACACCATTTGCTGAAGATACTATCTTTCTTCCATTGAGTCATTTTGGCTCCTTGTCAAATATGACGTGGCTGAAATTGTATGTGCTCAAGTTTGGATCCTCAGTTTTGTTCCATTGGTCTACAGGTCCGTTGCTGCTGGTGGCCAGAGCAGCTGGGGTGGAGGGTGAGGAGTTACAGACATCTTATTTTGGTGCTAGGACAAGGAATAAGACTAGTAGGAAAGTGTTCATCAATAAGAAGGACATTTCCTGTGTCATAAAGTGTTTCTTAAAAAGGTTCCAAGAGTCTAATTTTCACACCTTGCTGCAAGAGCTCATTGAACCAAACAAAGAGATCCTGAGATGCAATGGTAGACCATGGAAATGGACTCCCAAAGTTCAGCAAGTGTGCATAATGTGCAGATCTATGACTGTTCTAAAGAAGAACCTGTGGTGACAGTCCATTAATTAAGATAACAGGCATAACGTATTAACTGATTGATAGGCATAGGAACTGTGAAAGGATATTTCTCTATCTAGAGCCAAATTCAATATTAAAGTATTTATAAGTTGTGTAATTAAGCGAAATATATTACTACAGGAAAGCTCTGACATCAGCAATGAATTATTCTGCCTAGGAGATGTTGGCTAGGGGATTCAAACCCACCCCCCCAAATTATAACGGCCTTTTGCCTATAAGTGGGATATATGCAAGGAGAAAGGCAGTAAGTCCCTGTTGTCGAAGACCTGGTGTGAGCATGAAAAATGTTATGAGACGTCACTTGCTAGCGTACAACTGGCCTCTGAAATGCTAGAGAGCATTACCAAAGGCCACTACAGCAATACAGCAAAATATTGGTCTCCCTGAGACAAACAAGAATCCTCCGAAAATATCAGCTACACCTCAACAGCCTGGAGATACAGTGCAACAGTGGCAGCCAAGTGTCTATATATATCCCAAATCTATTTGGCTATTAGCTCTCTCCTTGGAGGAATAACTCACAGCGGATGCCACAAGCTTATGTCCTCTAGTGGTTAGGCGATGTTATAAGCCACAATAAGAACTTGTCACCCTTTATAGAGAAACCACAGTTTGCGGATTAGCATACCATCCAAGCATCTGTGTCTATGCTCACAGCTTAGCTTGACACAATAAGTGGTACTGCTTAAATGCCTGTACATCCAATAGCTTGAGCTTTGTTAGTATGACTGAAAATGGTATCACTGTGAAAGCTGTCAATCCATGAAGGGAAACAAACTGAACAGACTGGAGTCCAAAATGACAACTCCAAAGAAATTAGACTGTTTTCTTCTCACCCACTTGTGACCCTTTCCCAAAGCCTAGGGAACAAACTGCAGAAGAGGAGGCGTGGTAGATTGTAAGGGCTGTGGAGAGATAGGGGTGAATCATGAGACTATAGGAATATAGTCTGGACACCTGATTGATCAACATGCCTGTGCATACAAGCTTCTCCAACTGGACTATGGGAACCTTGGGTTGTTCAAAATTTGGACATAGATACTTGCAAAATGCACCAATTACTTAATTGTATGACATACTGAGTAACATCATTGTTATCTGCAAACAACTGTGTCATTGTATTGTAGAATCCCTTAAAAATAAAAAAAATTTAAAAAAAAAGATAATACATAATGCTCTGGTGAGAGACGACATCAGGGAGAGGATGGCCATGGCCTTCATAGGCCAGAGATGACAGTCATAGGTGCTAGCATTCTATCAGAGCAGAGATCCTTTAGCAACTCTTAAATGCATACGGGTAGATGTATATAATACCATTATGAAGGTGGGACCCACACACAAAAACAATTTTTGGGAGTATGAGCAGTAAAGAATGATCTTGGTAATGAAAAGGTAGGACAGACAAGGAGGACATTCTTCTATGTTGGTCATCTAAAGACTTAAGCAATGAGCCAACAGAAGGACAGTGACTAATTTTCAGATCTGAGCTTGAATTCAGAGTCAGAAATTATTCCTAGAAGACAGGCTGAGACTCCTGATGATGAAAAGGAAATATATAGAACTGACTGGCCACATGTTTTCTTAAAGACCTGCAAGTATTCCTTTGGAAATCATATCAGTTGTTATTTGGACTTTGCAATAGCCATTGGGCAGTATGTCTAAGTTGATTTTGATATCCAACAACCTGTGTAGCATACAACACCATCTTCAAGTCTTTCCTGACAAGGCACTAGCATAGATGACCCAGGCAAATATTTGATGCAATAGTAAGGTTTGTGTTACTTTAGGTCTACTTTGTATGTGGACCCATACAATGACTATTTCCTCTTGGCTGTGACAGGTGAAGGTGAAATATACTTGGGATTGGTAGAATCTTTATAAAGGTGTCCTGACCATTAGAGCAAGAATTATTAGAATTGACAGTCCCTCTCTGGATCAGTCAAACCATATACTTGAAACCATGTGCCTGAAACTACTTACTCCCACATCCCTGTACCCTTTAAAAGCTGTTCCCCCCCCAAAAAAAAGCTGTTTCTGAATTATATTTCCACATGAAATCATGAGTACTTGAATCCCTGAGTGTGGCTCCCTCTTTAGAAAATCTGATCTTTTATTTTGTTTTATTTTGTTTTATTTTATTAATTTTTTAAGTTTATTTATTTCTGTATGTGTATCAATGTACTGTCTGCATGCAGGTTTGTGCACCCGTGTCGTGCAGTACCTCGGAGGTCAAAAGAGGGTCTCAGATTCCCCTGGAACTGGAGTTCTGAATTATATTTCCACATGAAATCATGAGTACTTGAATCCCTGAGTGTGGCTCCCTCTTTAGAAAATCTGATCTTTTATTTTGTTCTATTTTATTTTATTTTATTAATTTTTTAAGTTTATTTATTTCTGTATGTGTATCAATGTACTGTCTGCATGCAGGTTTGTGCACCCGTGTTGTGCAGTACCTCGGAGGTCAAAAGAGGGTCTCAGATTCCCCTGGAACTGGAGTTCTCCTGGAATTGGAGTTTCAGACGACTCTCGGCCGCCATGTGGGTGCTGGGGATCGAACCCGGGTCCTCTGCAAGAGCGGTCGGTGCTCTTAACTGCTAGGCCATCTCTCCAGCCCCCTGATCTTTTATTTTAAATGGGTCCTTATATTAGTATATACCGTTAAATGTTTCATAGTAGGTATGGTGAATCTCTCAAGCTTTTTACAAACTGGAAATGTAAGTTGTATATTTGTGAACCAGATTGCCTAGGAGGATATTATATTTTTCTTGGAAAAGTTTATATCACATTTTCTTGGGCATACTAAACAATTCTAGGTAGATATTGCTGAAAGAAATTCTTGGCAGGAAGCTACATTTAGAAGCCTAAAAGTGATTTATTATAATTTTATTACATAAAAATTTATCCATTTACTTTATTCATTTTGTGTTTCATTAGTTTTTATCATTCTTTATATTATTTCTTTATTTTGTGGTAATCTGTGCTCTTCCTCCAAAATGGGGGTCTTGGGGAAAGAACTTAATCTTCATACTCTGCCTTTACCCACTGAGCCACCCCATTAGCCTTGTAGAAGTGATTTTGATATAAAAAATGCACATGTTTATAGTTCCTGAATAATTTCTTTGAAAAAGATATGGACGGTAGTGATTTTGCCTCTGAACATTGCTAAGATGAGGACTTGTAAGTGCCATTGCAGGTCTTGAGATAAACACTTCTAATTTTCTCTTCCTGAAGTTTTCTGTGAAAACCTAGCTTTTACTAGGTTTTCCTGTACATAGTTTGGAGTAACAATAATTAGAACTGTTGTTGAATTTTTAATATTTATTCTATGGCATGCTTGACTTTTAATAATTTATGGTATTATATTTACATATTTATTAAGTTTGTGAATATGATTGTGCTTTACATTATCACTCTTATACCTAATCAGCCTATAATCAACTCATTGAGTGTTTCTAGTCATGAAAAAGGAGGAGGAGGAGGAGGAGGAGGAGAAAGAGGAGGAGGAGGAAGAGGAAGGAAAGGGATGAAGAACGAGGATGAGCAGAAGGAGGAGGAGGAACAGAAACTGGGAGGGGAAGAGGAGAAGAATAGGAGGCCAGAGTAATAGAGAAAAATGAAATTTTATTTGTGTGAGACTACGGGCCCATGCAAGTGTTACTGAAGTACAGATTGCTGATATTTTTCTGTCCAGAGTCATGTAACACACAAAATTGAAAATTATATTGATCCTCATTAGCAAGTAGAAGGCTAGGCAGAGAGAGAGCTCTTGAGAGAGAGAGGAGACAGAGAAGGGGGAGAGATATTATTGACTGAAGGAAGGAAAATTAAATTATGGGAAACTCTAGTAAGGAAATAAACAGATTATGCTATGTACAACTAATGATATGGGAAGAAGCAAACATCTCCGTTCTGTGAAAATAACAAAGAATAAGAAGATAATGCTTCCCGGAGTACAGAAAGGGAAAATTAATAGTAAAAAAATGACAATTTTCAGCCAGGCATGGTGGCTCATGCCTTTAATCCTAGCACTTGGGAGGCAGAGACAGGCAGATCTTTGTGAGTTCAAGGCCGGCCTGGTCTACAGAGTGAGTTCCAGGACAGCTGGGGCTACAGGGAGACCCTGTCTTGAAAAGTTCAAGGACAAAACATGGTATTTGGGTACAAATAACAAAGAGTTAGGAGGGAGGACAATAAATCCTGAGCATTTGATAATCAAGGAAATACTGGAGTAAATGCTGAAAGCTCCATCTTACAGAAAAATAAACATTTCGAGCCATACTTCTATCTCAGTCTCCCCTACAGTCTCTTTCACATTAAGAAGATAGAATCATGCATCAAGATAGTTTTTGCTGTTTTTGTTGTTTTACTGAGAATGAAAATTGACAGATTGAGTGTTGTTCTCAACCTCTGTCCACACCTGCATGCTCAGAGGAATAGAATCATCTGTCTTTAGCTCACATAAGACCAATGAGACAGAAGTGTGGTAAGACACTAAGTTTTGCAGAATGCATTGCAAGCAGAATGAAACAGAAAGTCTAGTCAATGCCCTAAAGTGAGAGAGGCTTGTTTTTCACACTCATGCATCCATTACACTGCGTGTTACAAAGATGATGTCATCAGCCTGCTTGGATTACCAAGGTGGTCTCAAGCCATTTTGAACCACTGGATGACAATACAAAATAAGAAGACCTCAAATGCTGGGTGTGGTGGTGGCACATGTGGTTAATTCCAGCACTTGGGAAGCAGAAGCAGGCAAATCCTATGGGGAGATGCTGACTAAACAATAAAAGAGACTGAAAAAGAAAACTTGAAATAACCATATTTAATACAGCCTTTGTAAAACACAACGTCGACTGATTGACAGCTCTAATTTGTTTAACTCACTTCTGTTTTGGATCTGTGTTGTATGCCATTTAAGTATGGCTATTATACATTAAATTTGTTTGATATCATCTTATCTTTTATTCTTTAAATTCATATATTATGGTAATTATATCCAACCATGTCCTTAAAAGTGAAAACAAAGCATAAAAAGTATAAGTGTAAAAAATATATAAAAGAATAAAGTGTAAACAAAAAGAGGTAATACATTTTTGATAGAAAAGATATTTCTATAAAGTACTAAAAGTTAATGAAATATTATCAATCACTAACTAACTGATATAAAACAGAATCTGTTGGGATACTGAGGTCCCACTTCAGAATTTTCTTATTATAAAGTACTTGTATTGGAATGTCTTAAAAATGTCATCTAGGTATTTGACAAATAGCATTTTGATATCCAGGGACATATTTCTTGGACCAGAGCACCCCTGATATGCCTTACTTTTAGCTGTACTACTGACACTACTGATACTCTTTCCATAAAGCACCAGTGTTGGTGGCTCAAAAGAAAAAGGAAAAGGTGGAGGAAAGGAAAGACAAAAAGTGAGGAGAATGGAAGGAGAGCACGGGGAGCATTGGACTAATAAGAGAAAGGCAGAGGGAATGGCACTGTCAGAAAAGACTACAAAGCTCCAACTTCTGAGTCAGGTGAAGTAGAGCTCTATGTATATGAAGACTTTGCAGGTAAATGAACTTCATTGGGGTTGTAATGTCCTGATTCATTACTTAAAAGACTAAAATGTCATTTGTGCTATAAAACTCAATATGATAACACAGAATGAGGTCAGACTCTTGAGCTAACTGCTACTTTGGGGTATAAGCTGTGCTAAAAATATAAAAGGAATTTTTTATTTTCTTTTTTAAAGTAAATTTATTTATTATTATTTTTGTATGTGTATGAATGTACTCTCTGCATGTAGGTTTGTGCACCCGTGTCATGCAATGCCTCAGAGGTCAGAAGAGGGTGTCGGATTCCCCTGGAACTGGAGTTCTCCTGGAATTGGAGTTACAGACAGTTCTTAGCCACCATGTGGGTGCTGGGGATCAAACCCAGGTCCTCTGCAAGAGCAGTCGGTGCTCTTAACCGCTAGGCTATCTCTCCAGCCCCATGAATTGTATATTTTCTTAAAACTACTCAATAAACATTATTAGAAGGCAGAAATGAGAAAATATCTACATATATTTCTATTTGATTTTGAATGTAGCAAAGGATTTGATAGAATTTATATGAACTTTATTCACATAACCTTATTTAATCAACTTGATTGTACATTCAAGCCCCTCCAGCTGGATGGTGGGAGCCTTGGGCTGTGTGGGTTTGGGCACAACTGCTTGCAAATTGGTTTTATATGAAGGATGCTTGTACTCAAAAAAAAAAAAATAAATAAATAAAAAAAAGGAGCTAGATACTGAAAAGTCTTTAAAGCAGGTTTTCATGCCGGGGCTGAAGAAGGCCAAGAGCTTGGAGGAAGATAGTCATTAAAATCCACTCTGTAAGATTTGCAGTTTAAAAGGGTATACTTAAAATAACATATATTTATATAGAGAGGTATTTCAGTAGAGATTTATACAGAAATACAAAATAAACCATATAAGTTAATGGACTTGATTTCTCTGAAGTCATAGTCCAGTCATACAGCTTTAAAGAGCAAAGTGTATATTGGGTAAAATTTATTTGGCAGGTACTCAACTCTGCCCAAGCTTTATCCACACATTATAGGATATTTTAAGGCTTAGTGAAATCATATTAGATTAGTTAGATTTGGTTGTAGGTTTCAGTGAAAATGGTAATAACATTTGAACTATTGGGAATATATAATGTTAATTAGTTTTTTTATATTTGTTTGCTTCCGTGTTGGGGTTAAGGTACCACAATGGTCTCTATATTTTTCTGTTATACTCCCATTGTAACACTTTCTTTTACTTGTAGACAATTTAAAGGAATAAGCTTAAATTTATTCCCAAATAAGTAGCATACAGTCAATGAGAAACAGTTTTGTAAATTTAATGAAAACTATAAGCCTTGGTCCTGTTTAGGGTATGTGTGTAACACAACTTAGGCATCTATAGTGTCAAAACATGAAAATTTAAAAAACAAAAAGAGGAGGTGGGAGGTGGTGTAGTACTCCTTCTGGGATACAAATGGAAAACTCTGTGTTCCAATCCTGGGTTGATAAATTTTCAATTTGAGATCTTGAAACTAACAATGGGAAGAGATTGTATGTTTCCATGGGTAAAAATACCAATCTAAAGCCTGAAAACATACAACTTTGGCTGGCGGATGGACTGGGAAATGCCAGCAAGAGGCTGACCTATCTGAACATTAAAGAAAGCAGAACACTCAGACTGCCTGAGTCACAGACACTGAGCATCTCTCTGAACTATTGGAGATTAACTGTTTATAAGGTGGGCCTATTGAAGTTTTACCTTCCAGATGCTGAGAAACCTCCTCCTCTCTTCCCCTTTATAGGAAAAAAAAAACATGATGGCACTGAAGTCATCCCTACTGTAAATTAGAGCCAACTGTTATAGTAGGTAATTTTCTTATAAAACAGGTGTAAAAACCCTTTTGTAATTGACTGATAGGCATAGGAACTGTGAAAGGATAATTCTCTAGAGCCAAATTCAATAGTAAAGTCTTTATAAGCTGTAGATATAAGCAAAATATATCAGTACAGGAAAGCTCTGACACAGCAATGAATGTTATCTGCCAGGAGATGTTGGCTTGGGGATTCAAATCCCCCCAAATTATAAAGGCCTTTGGCCTATAAGTGGGATATATGCAAGGAGAAAGGCACTAAGTCCCTGTTGTCAAAGACCTGGTGTGAACATGAAAAAATGTTATGAGACGTCACTTGCTAATATACAACTGGCATCTGAAATGCCAAAGAGTGTTACCACTAAAGATTTAGTGGTTACCACTAAACATTTAGTGTTACCACTAAACAGCCACTAAAGCAATACAGCAAAATATTGGTCTCCTTGAGACAAGCAGACTCCTCCATCAGTATTGGCTACACCTCAACTCTGGAGATACTGTGCAACAGTGGAAGCCATGTGTATTAGATATATATATGTATAGATATATATATATATATAATATATATATATATCCCGCCCAAATCTAATTGGCTATTAGCTCTCTCCTTGGAGGAATAACTCACAGTTGATGTCACAAGCTTATGTCCTCTAGGGGTCAGGAGATGCTATAAACCACAATAAGAACTTGTCACCCTTTATAAAGAAACCACAGTTTGTGGATTAGCATACCATCCAAGCATCTCACAGCTTAGCTTGCCATAATAATTGGTACTGCTTAAATGCCTGTATAGCCAATTGCTTGTGCTTTATTAGTATGATTAAAAAGTTATCACTGGATAAGCTGTTAATCCATGAAGGGAAACAACTTGAACAGACTAGAGTCCAAAATGACATCTCCAGAGAAAATAGACTGTTTTGCTTCTCACCCACTTGTGCCCCTTTCCCAAAGACTAGGGAACAAATTGCAGAAGAGGAGGCATGGTTGAATGTAAGGGCTATGGAGAGATAGGGGTGAATCATGAAATTAAAGCAATATAGACTGAACTCCCAATTGATCAACATGCTTGTGCATATAAGCATCTCCAAATGGACTTTGGGAACCTTGGGTTGTTCAAAATTTGGACATAGATACTTGCAAATTGGTTTTACATGAATGTTACTTACATTCATTCCCTATGCTTAATAATTTGGCTCACTTCAAAAAAAATGCACCAATTACTTAATTGTATGGCAAAGTGAGTAATATTAATGTTATCTGAAAACAACTGTGTTATTATATTGTAGAATCCCTCAAAAAATAAACAAATAAAAGAGAAAAAAATAAAAATAATAAAAATAAAAATAAAAAATTAAAACATTTATCCACTGAAGAAAAAATACCAATGAAGTGTATTTAGAGATACTGCTAACTGTGTTTTGGTTGTCTTGGAAACTGAAATGTTAAAATAATGATGAAGTGATTGCCAAAATCAACTTTATGCAGTTGTTATGGTAACTATTCATTTTGAAATCTTTTTCTTTTTTCTCTAAATTAACCAGTTGAAATCACTAAATTGTTGCTGTGATGCTTTTCATATTAATGTTTTTCATATCAATGACAGATATGTTTTCTTGGAAGAATTTTGTTATTGCAGGAAGAGATAAAATATGTATGTACCTCTGTGCTGACGTTCTATTAGCTTATGCACAAAAAAAAGATGTCCATATTTTAAGTAACTCAGGTAACTATTCCAAATCAGTGAGTCACCAGCCTCCTCAGTTGGTAGAAGTTGGGCAGCAAGTTAGAAAGATTATTAATAAGGAAGAAGACTACATAGTAAAAGGTGAGCATGAAGACAAATAATCAAGTGAGTAAATTAATGAGAAGTGATATTTATTATAAGTTTGTGCCCAGAGCAAGTCTAACATCTGATTTATTTCTTTTTAATTGTTTTGAGATAAAGTCTCCCTGTAGCCCAAGCTGGACTGGAACTTGATATGTAGGCCAGCTTAGCCTTGAACTCACACAGTTCTCTTCTGCTGGAATTAAAGATGTGTACCTCCATACCCAGCTAACATCTGATTTCTTATTTAGACTTAATTATTGTGATTTTTTTCTTGCTTTAGTTCCTTTTTTAGGAACTACACTATGTAGTCTTAGGTAGCCTTGAAGTTGTGATTCTTTTGCTTTCCCAAGAGCTAGATTTATAGATGTGTTTCACCACATTCAGCTAAAAACTTGTATTTCTAGCTTAAAGTATATTCCATTTTAAAGAAGTCTGATTGTAGTATTGAGAAAGAAAATATACCAGACAGTTTGGAATATCTGAAAGAGTAAGAAAGAAAATTTCTCAAAGAAACAGGCATGTAAGTAAAGAATTCCATGCTGGTACGGGCATATCAAAGGGCTAGAATGTATTGGCCATCTGACCTAGCTAGACCACTCCTTGGTATTTATCCACATCCTACTATAGACATACTTGTTGAGCCATGTTCATTGCAGCTTTTTTCACAATAGCTAGGAAATTGTAACAATGCCTAGGAAATGGAAACAATGCACATGTCACCTACTGAATGGATAATGAAACTGTGGTACATATACACAAATGAATTCTATTTGGATATAAAGAAAAATAAAATCATGAAATTTGCAGGTAAATGGATGGAGCTAGAAATACACAAAGCATCAATAAAAAAATTTAAAAAGTCAAAAAAAGAGAAAACATACTGAGTAAGATAACCTAAACAGAAAGACAAATGTCACATCTTTACACTTATTTGTGGATCCTAGTTCTGAAGTTTTAGATGTGAGGATGTTACCTGAAGCAAACAAAGAAGCCGGGTGTAGTTAAAATTCCACCTGCACAGACCTGCATGCAGACAGTACATTCATGCACATACCGAAATAAATAAAAAATTAAAAAAAAATTAAAAAAAAAATTCCACCTGGGAGATGCCCATGTATGTGGCATCTCACCTCCCCAACCCTGGGTTCTTAAGACCTGAAAGAAAGGCTCTCTGAACCACAGTTCAGGGAAATCTAACCAGTTTACTAGGGCTTGCCTACAAAGTAAATGGGAATAACTTACATGCCAAATAGCAGCTCCCTTCCCCCCATGTAAATCCAAAGCCTCTCCCAGCAACATCTCCCCCCCCCCACCATGGACAAAATGGTAAGAGAGCTTCTCAGGTCCAGGTGGTGGACTTTAATATTGTCCTTGGCTCCTCCACAACATGGCACTGGCAGCATCCCAGATTTCAGTGTGTTCTCCAGAGTATCATGAATTTGCCCCAACTTGTCCATATCCCCTCCCTCTATGTAAGCTGGAAGATTTACAGGATCTCTAACTCCTCCCTTAGAGAGGGGAGAGCTCTTGGGGTGAGAAAACCTTCAATGTCCAAAGTCCCTCCCTTTTTTAGGACCACCCACCTTATACAGGAATGTAGAACAAGACCATGGGGGAGTAGGGAGAATGTTCTAGAGATTGGGATAGAATGCTATCAAGCAGAAATGGGAAAAAGGAGGTACTTTAGTGGGAAAAAGTGGGGGGGGGGAAGGTAATATTGTAATATAGGATGAAACTGAGGAACAAGAGATTTTTTAAACATTAAGGATGCTTAAAAACAGGGAAATATATTATTTCATAAGCTTAGATAGAAATACACAGATAAGGAGCTGGAGAGACGGCTCAGTGATTAAGAGCACTGGCTGCTCTTGCAGAGGACCAGTGTGCTATAACCAGTAACCACATGGTGACTAACAATTGTCCTAACTCCAGTTCCAGGGAATCCAAAACCTTCCTCTGACCTCTGTGGGCATTGTAGGACACAGTGTACCTACCTATATGCAGGCAATACACTCATACAAATGAAAAAAAGTAAAAGTAAAATATAAAAACGAATGAAAAAATACACAGATAATACACTGAGTGGCTGTGTATATCCAAAAGCTATAACAAAAATCCTAGTGCCAAGACAATAAACCTCCCTTTGAGTTGTTGGTCAGGGAAATCCAAGAGACTCCCAAAATAATATAGGCTTTGCCATAACCCTTGGTTGTCTTCCAAAGAAGGTAAGACTCTATTGCTGGAGACACTCTACACTTTAGACACTGGATTTGGATGAGTCAGCTGAACCTGACTTGGAAGTCTCCTCCCTGAGGTATTGGAAGCTCTTATGATATTGGAAGCTGCTAGGTATGTATGCTGCCAAACAAGGAACATAATCAATATTCCTACCCAGCTATAAAGCCTATGAACCAAAACAACAATTTACCTGACAAAATATCCCTAATGATGCAATATCTTGGGAGTTAGTAATAGTTTAATCATACTTAAAACCTTACCTGTAGGAGAGAATCCATTGTTGAAGCACAACAAAGTTTGATCCAGCAAAATATCTTTCTTGGTACAATTATCTTGGGAATTAGCAACAGTTTAATTGTAGGAATCCATGTCTGAAACTGTAAACATAACTAATATCTATGGAATTCATAGAACCTATAGGAGAACCCACTACTGCTACTTTCTTAAACCAGTATAATTTCTGACTACATTCTAAATACTTTTCTTATATACACAGGTAGGTATATCTTTCATCGGGCATCAAAAAAGCTTCTTTTTGCAACATATGAAGACTGTTACAAGTTACACAACAGGAAAAAGTTCAGAGAGTAAGTGATGATGAGATAGCCAGCCCCACATCTGCAGTGAAAACGCTGCACCTAAGTCTCAGGAGCATGATGGAGTAGGGTCCTAAACGACTTTCTAAGAGCAAGAGTACAATTATGCATGGCTCAAGATAGTGTGTTCTATACCTGACAGGAAATGTGCACACAAGAAATCTGGTTGAGTAAACAAGACCTGCATAATGACATCACCAGTAGACAGGCCAATGAGGATGGGGGAAATTTCACAAGTTCCCACCTATAGATGAAGAGTAGGCAATCAATGGCTGGTGAGGGAAAGAGAACCAGTTTTCTCTAGGTATGAGCTGAGTGATAAATTATACAATCGCAAGTAAGTGGTCAGCCCTAAACACATATACATACAACTACCACTAAATAAACTCAGCAGATTATATGCATCTACATCTCTCTCTCTCTCTCTCTCTCTCTCTCTCTCTCTATATATATATATATATATATATATATATATATATATAACAACAATAATAAAAGAAGGGGTCACAAAATTGAGGAGAGGAAAGGCGTGACAAGAATTGAAGTAGGAAGAAGAAGGAAGAATAGAAATGATGCAAATATGTACTATTGTATGAAAATTTTAAAAATAAAAATATATGAGGAAGATGAGTTCCCAAAGACCAAAGACTGAACATTTGTGCAAAAACATAAATTAACATTGGTTTAAACTTTAAGTATAAAATAATTTTCATTGAGTCTGTATTCATGTAAAGAAATTAATTTTATAAAAAAGAGGACAGCATAGAATTCTGCCAGTAAAACATACAGATGAATTATATCAGATAGTTCTTCCTCAAAGAATTGAAGGTAGGGGCTGGAGAGATAGCCTAGCGGTTAAGAGCACCGACGCTCTTGCAGAGGACCCGGGTTCGATCCCCAGCACCCACGTGGCGGCTAAGAACCGTCTGTAACTCCAATTCCAGGAGAACTCCAGTTCCAGGGGAATCTGAGACCCTCTTCTGACCTCCGCGGCATTGCACGACACGGGTGCACAGACCTGCATGCAGACAGTACATTCATACACATACAAAAATAAATAAATAAGTAAATAATTTAAAAAAAATTAAAAAAAAAAGAATTGAAGGTAACTTCCCACCTCTAAAAGTGGATTGTAGATTGCAATTTCTTCCCAAAGAATACTTCATATTCTTATTAATGTGTGAAAAGACAAAACTTATGAAGGGGATATTTGATAGATAGTATTTCTTCCATGTAAACAAGGTTAACATTATCAACTGTAAGTGTCATTGAGTGAATGAATTATTGATAAGTTGTGATTAGGGTGTCACTTGATTTCTGTCTTCACTTTATTCATGAAGGTGGAAGAGATGATAGGTCAAACTATGAAAATATGTGTAACATGTAGATTCATAATACTCCAATAAGGATTCATCAATGGCTACAAATACACCAGCATCTAATGCAAGGTATAACAGAGGAAACTGGGGCAATGGAATGCTATATTTGTATTCTTGTAAAAATCTAAAGCAATTTTAAAATAAAACCTTTGTTAAACATAACTATTCTAAAATAAAAATCATTCTGTATTCATAATATAATATGTAGGTATATTGTTCTATTTGTAATTGATTTTTTATTGCACATCCATTTTATCAAGATTTTGCCTAAAATATAATTAGATAATAAGGCTATAATTATCTGATGGGAAATTTGTGTTATGGTTGTGACCACCTAACTTTGAATTTTTGTTTATCCAGAGATTTATAAAGTAATAAAATGTCCAGTATGTAGACAAGAAAGTATTTTGCATTCTAATTCCTTCTCTATAAGTATCATAAGTATCCTGTATTTACCAGTTGATGATGTTCCTTTCCCTTTGTACAGATGTATAAGGCTTATGCTTGATAATTAAAAGACTGAGTTAACTTTCCTCCAAATTAATGCAAAGATTTATGGTGTTATCCTAATTTTACTGCCTAATTCCTTACCTCTGTATTTCTCTTTTTTGAATATCCACATGTCTTTATATTTTCATCATAGTTGTGTTTCAGAATTTTTCAATATGTCTTATTATTTTTCTCCTTGATTTTCCTTTATAACAGTGTTCCATGTGACAAAAATATTTGCACAAGAGTTAGGCCATTTCAAAAATAAAATTTAGAGTTGTGTTATTTATTAAAGAGGTCTCAGTTTCTTCATTTACCAAATTAGGGAAATACTAGTTGGCTTCACATTTTTTGGGAGATCAGGTAAAATAACTAATATGATAGAAAGTGCTTCTAATTATAAACAGATATAAATTAAAGAATCATTTCTTTTACTGACGATCAAGGCAAAATATACAGATATGATCAATACTAGGTGTTTGAACTTCAGCATCACTAAGTAGTAGCCTCACTAAATGCACAAACAAACTAGTCAGTATCTGTGAGAGCACCACATCACCTTCCACAAGCAGTCTACCTTCCACCAATGAAATGTAGACTTCACTTAGCCAGAGCTTTTTTAAAATTTTTTAATTTTTATTTTTTAATAATAGGTCATAAGTAATGAATACAGGTATCCTTCATGCAAAACCAATTTGCAAATAGCTATGCCCAAACTTATACAACGCAAGGCCTCCATTGTCCAGCTGGGGGAGCTTATATGTACTATCATGTTGATCAAATAAGAGTCCAGTCTATGTTTCTGTAGTTTTGTAGTTCACCCCCATCGCAGCCCTTACATTCTACCATGCCCCCTTTTCTGCACGTTGTTCCCTAGGCTTTAGAAAAGGGACACAAGTGGACGAGAAGCCGAACAGTCTACTTTCTTTGGAGATGTTGTTTTGGACTCTGATTGGTTCAGGCTGTTTCCTTTCATGGGTTGGCAGTTTATCCCGAAATAACCTTTTACTCCTACTGATGTAGCATAAGCAGTTAGATATACAGGCATTTAAACAGTACTAATTATTATGGTAGGTTACGTTGGTATAGATACAGATGTTTGGATGGTATGCTAATCCATGGACTATAGCTTTTCTGTAAAAGCTGACAATGTCTTACTGTGGCTTATAACATCTCCTAACCACTAGAGGACTTAAGCTTGTGGCATCAGTCCTGAATTATTCCTGCAAGGAGAGAGCTAATAGCCAATTAGATTTGAGATATAAAGACATTTGGCTGCCACTGCTGCACAGTATTTCCAGGCAGGTGAGGTGTAGCTGATGCTGATGGAAGAGTCTTGTTTGACTCAAGGAGACCAATATTTGCTTTGTTGATTTAGTGGCCTTTGGTAACACTCTCTGGCATTCCAGAGGCCATAGGTGTGGTCTCGATATAAGCCCGAGCTTTTTTATTTATTTATTTATTTTTCAATTTTTTTTTTAAATTTATTTCTGTATGTGTATGAATGTACTGTCTGCATGCAGGTCTGTGCACCCGTATCGTGCAATGCCGCGGAGGTCAGAAGAGGGTGTCGGATTCCCCTGGAATTGGAGTTTCAGACGGTTCTCAGCCGCCATATGGGTACTGGGGATCGAACCCGGGTCCTCTGTAAGAGCGGTCGGCGCTCTTAACCGCTGGGCCATCTCTCCAGCCCCAAGCCCGAGGTTTTTAAGAAATGCCATGTACACATTCTCCATGAGGGGTCTTTGGGGTTACTTTCCAGTCATAGAAAAAAAGCCTGCCTGTGTGGAAAAGCTATGGGCAGACAAACATATTCACTTTTTCCTACTATTTTGGAGCAAAACCAAGAAGGATTCAAAACAGAACCACAGGAAAGCCAATGTGTTCACCAGGTGTTTTGTAGTGCTGTGGGTATATACTTTATTGAATAGAAGGGATCCTTTGTAGATTCAACTCTTCTAAATTCTGTCTAAGGAAATGCTTGCCTTTTTAATAAAATCAAGAAAATCATTTGTTATTTCTATTTTTCCTGTCATTCAAATTCCACGCTTGGGAGATTCCCTTCAATGTATACTGTCAAAGGCTTCAACAGCTGACATGAGGCAATAAGGAGTTCTCTGTGCATTTCTGAGATGCCCAGGCTATGGAGTGAGCTCCAAATATAATGTGAACATGAGAGAGAGAGCAGCTCCATGCTTTGAGAGACTGAGTTGAAAGTGAAAAAACAAAACAAAAAGGGCCAGTTCTATATCTGTGGGGAAAAGTCTGTGAATAGGGACAGGAAAGAGTGAAGATACAAGTGACTCAGAGGCTCCAGGAATGAGAAAGGGACAGAACAGAGGCAGACCAATCCTGTAGAAGAATACATATCAGCTGTGACAGCTCTATTTTACTAGAATTATTTTCTAATTGCCTTTGAATTGAGGGCTTTATATGTTACAACATTGCTTTAAAAATAGATTTGAAATTCTTCTACTCCTGGACTTCCATTCAAGCTTCATTTCCTCTGAAAAATAAAAGTAAAACACATGTTATTTTGTTAAACCATGAAAACAAATTTAAATACCCTTATATCACTTGTTTGAATCATATGGTTTGTTTATAGAAATATTTCAAAATGCAGTATATTCATAGACCTTACTGATGGACTGGGAACTGTAATTAAATGCATATTGGGGAAGTATGGTGCTTTGAGAGTATAGAAAAATAAATCCCCCTGAAATTATATATCGTGATTTCAACCAGTGACTCTCCCTGCACTGCCAGTGTGGTTGACATTTCACTGCATGGCCTCAGTATTAACAGCATAGGGTTTTCAGCTCCTTCTGAATCTGTCTCTTCCATTTGATAAAAATCAGTCCTGGATGCTGCAGAACAGGTGAATGTCCAGCAGTGCTTCTAGCTTTGTAAATCTCTGTTTTGACATTTAATTCCCTCACATTTATTCCAAACACCAGTGTAAGTGAGGAACTGTCACCTTACTGGCATTTTTTTTTCACTTTTTGCCTGAAAGCCATGTGAAAGTTCTGTGCGCTTTGATAACTTCAAGGTAAATAATGAGAAGTGCAAAATATTACTAAACTATGAATTGGTAGAGAAGCTAACAAATACTGGGATGCAAATTTCTTTTATTGAAGGGCTCTGATTCCTACAGGGGAAATCACATGAAGGAATGGCAAAAATTGTTACAGCAAGTTATTTGTCATTGTGAAAATTTCTATTTCAATTTTATAGAATTGTTTTCAGTTTATTTCATGTGCTCATTCCCTAGAATGGGCCATTTCATTTTGAAAAGCATTTTTTTTAAAAATAGCTCAGTAATAAAATGTAAGCAAAATTATGTTTAGTAATTCAAAGTATGTTTATCTTCATGTGGGGAGGCATTAACAGGCTGATTTAAAGCTATCCTGAGAATGTGTCCACATCTCTAGATAGTCCTGTACTCCATCTTTGACATCAACAGAAATTTAGAAGAAAATAAATAAGAAAGGTCTTTATAATTCTTTGTATAGACAGAGTGATGTCAGCAATATATATATATATATTAATTTTCATTTATTATCTATATCAGATTTGATTCTATTTGTTTCTAGGCCTTCTGCATTCCTTTACTTAGGGTAGGCAGTTCAGTTAGAAGCCTCTAGCATCACTGTTTATTACTGTTTTCATTATAGTAAATTCTATGACTGAAAGTGAAAAAAAATGATGCAAATAGTTGTAACATAGCTGTGTCCAGTTCTGTAGTTCATGCAAGTGTAACTAGAAAAGTCAGAGTGGCTCTGGACAACTTCCAAGAACGTTTCTGAGCTTTGCACAGCCACTTGGAAATAGACTTCAGTAATGCAAATGTCAAGATATCTGAAACTAGAACTAAAGTAGGCAAACATTCTCTTTAACTGGCAACTGACCTTATTCCTTTCTGCTTTCTGCTTCATGAAAGGCCTATTCTGCAAGTTTTCATGTCTCCCTGGGACCTTCATCTTTTTGTTCTTTAGGCAACATTATCACCTACACCTATGTCTGCTTTGGCCTAGCATCAAGTAGATCTTTAGATTTCCAGTGCTAGTTTATATCTTCATGATATGGAAACATATCATGTATTGTATTTACAGAACTTCAAACAGTAACTGAGAACAGATTCCATCAAAGACTTGTTAAAAGAATGGAGGTTTCATCTATAGGTGGGCTACAGTTTATTAATCCATATGAGCACATTAAAGAGAATGATATTCTCGGCTGGGCGTGGTGGCACACGCCTTTAATCCTAGCACTTGGGAGGCAGAGGCAGATCTTTGTGTCAAGGCCAGCCTGGTCTACAGAGTGAGTTCCAAGACAGCTGGGGCTACAGGGAGACCCTGTCTCGAAAAGACAAAACAAAACAAAACAAAACAAAAAAAAAAAAAAGAGAGAGAATGATATTCTCATGGGAGAGTTGTTTCCTCTTTTTTCTTAAGTTTATCATTTTCTATTTCCTTACCATTCTTCCTTTAGGTCTTGCAACCTGCCAAACCAATTCGCAAATCCCCAATGCCCCTTTGCATCCTACTACCATAGTCTTTCAACCTCTCATGTAACCAGAGCTGCTGTGGGCTGCTTTTTCCTTTAACACAGACTTTCAGTGTTTACTTTCACCAACAAAACATATACTGACATCTTCCAGATTCAGTCTCTGATTTCCCAGTGAAGCAGCAGAGGTCTATGACAACCTAGTAAGTGTTTGTTTTATGACCACTAGTAAGTGAAATAGGACTAACTCTCCCTTCCTTACTGAATATAGTACACAGATGTATGAGAATCATTTCTGAGGAAAGATGATTCTCATACGTAAGTGAGAGGATGAGTAGTGACACAGCTAATTGCAAAGAGGACACAAAGTTATAAGAGATCTATTTATTTAGGTATCAATGAATATTCATGCTAAATTATGAAGGATTTAGAAATATGAAAAATTACATATACATGAATTTATGCATGTCTAAGAAATATAAATGGAGAATATCATCACATAGTAATTATGGCAAGGAAAAACAAATCATGAGTAAAATAATCAACACTTTTGTAATTCAAAAATCATAAATAATAAATTTAAAGATAAGATGATTTGGAGTTTTACTTCACACTGAGGTTTTCTTCTATATAGAGTTCATATGCATGCATTTCACTGAAATCTTGATCTGCTGTGTCAATTACACAAAGACAACAATCAAAAGCATTCACAACCCACACCTCAACTGTACTCATGGATTAAAGAATACTTTTCAATTTTAATTGGATATATGTCATGAGGTCCATTATTTTCTTTTAAATTTAATTAAAATACAAAAGAATGAAATATTTTTCATTTTTTGTTTGGTACTGTCTTTGAATTAGATATCTATTTTTAATAATAATTTTATTAATGTTTTGTGTAGTTCAGACATAATTTTCAATTCAATTTAGATACATTCCCCTTTCCCTTCTCCCTACCCCACCACTCTTAATGAGCCCTAGAATTAACTCACCACATACTTTCAGACATGGTAATTAATGTATATGGGTGAAAAGTATATATCCATATTTTAGAGTAATATAAAATTAAAGGGAAAAATGTGAACTCCTAAACATATATTAGCATTAACATACAATTTATTACTGGAGAACATAACTTTGGTACATGTATGGCATTTATATAGGCATATTTTGGAGCAATACAATTGGGAGGGAACCACAACAACATAAGGACTGGGTCAAAGAATGGACTTATATAGTCAAATTCTGCCCCAAACAATAAACCTTTACAGATAAAAACTTTTAAAAGACTGAGAGAAAAATGAAGATATCTATTTTGTAAGTCCAACTGATCTCACCACATTTTTCTTAGTGCATGTTAATTGTCTGAAGTAATGGGTTTTATTGTAAGATTTCCACAGGTACATGTGATGTACTTTGATCACATGCACCCTTCATTACTCTCCTTCCACCTAATTTCCTTCCTCATCCTTGATTCTCTCATTTGAATTTGAAGTCATCTTTTCTGTTTACTTTCAGATTCTACATGTGTCAAATAGTTGACTGAGAGGCTACTGGGATTTCAGCCTCTTCAGAGTGTAGACCGCTGTTGTTGGACTATCCAGGCTGTGTCATGGAGGCCAGTGCAGGAAGATCAAGGCAAGAAGCATGCTTGCTGGACCTCATTTCGGTTACCATGGGAGGAACTATATATATATATATATATATATATATATAGTATAATTTACAGTTGAGAGATTCCGTGTTAAAGTATCACTGTATTTTTTTTTTTTTTTTTTTTTTTTTTTTTTTTTTTTTATTTTTATTTATTTTTGTACCTGTATCAAGGACAAAGAGTTACCTGTAGCCCCAGTCTGTCCTGGAACTCACTCTGTAGACCAGGGCTGGCCTGATAGGTACCAGGCTGGCCTTAAAGCCATAAAGATCTGCCTGCCTCTGACTCCCAAGATGCTGGATTAAAGGCGGGCATCACCACACCCAGCTCATTTATGTTTATTTTGATCTGCTGGTCTTTTATAAATTTCAAAAAAAAAAAGAAGTTATGTGAAGGAAGATGTATTTGGGCTCACAGTTTCAGATATCTCTGTCCACAGTGGTGAGGAGAGCATGGTAGAGAGCAGAGCAGCTTGGCTGACAGTGACCAGGATGCAGACAGGGAAGATGGCTCATGCAAGTGAACATTTTCCTTTCCCCTTAGTTTGTCCTTTCTGGAAACATCCCCACATAAACATTGAGAGGCATTCTTTACTAAGTTCTTAGGCATTTTTTAGGTCAATCAACATTAATCATCACACCATATATAAGAAAGCTTGTGAGATGTGATATTATTGAGTTTTGTACACTTCATATAACAGTTTTTAATTAAATTTAAACTCCCTCCCCTATCCATGTCCCCTCCACCTGACCTCATGTATTCATTCCCCCATACATGTGAAACCCTATCTGGTCAAGTAGATGTACCTAGATGCCCTGTGATGCAAGTTCATCCCCTGGATTCTAGTCAGCTTATCTAGGTAGAAGTATTAAGGAAGGTCTACGTGCCTTTATCCAGCAGTTATCAGTCTTCAATAGTTCCCAGGCTACAGCCAGCCTGCCCTGCTCATTTACCTTGCTCCAATTTGTTTCCTTTTCTGATTGAGTTGGCATGGGTCTTGTGCTGGCTAAGATCAAGAGAACAAAAGATATCAAATTCTGGTGAGGATGTGGAGAGAGGGAAAGCCAAATGCTCATTAACTGCTGATGAGTGGGGGCTGCAAACTTGTATTCCCACTATGGAAAGCAGTATGGAGGAACTCTGAAAAAAATAAAAGTGAATCTACCATATGATCTTGTAACACCATTAACTGGCATATACCCAAAGGACTCAGTACTCTAGAGATACCTGCACATCTACGTTTGTTGGTTTGTTGCTGTTCTTTTCACAATAGCTAAGAAATAGAAACAACCTAAATGCTCCTGGCCAAGAGAAGTTGAAGATTTATAGAAAACTGCTGCCATCCAAAGCAAAACTTGGTGATTAGAAGTTTTTGTTTTAGCAAAACAAAAGATCAATAATTTTGTTTGAGTAAAAAACTCTAAAATATACACTGTATTTAAGCTTAATCAATGTTCAATATTGATTGATATTCAATATTGATTATATTTAATAACAACCTCTTACATTCAAAAGATAATTTATGTCTATATTAACTAATTAATAATATAGGGCACCATGAATCTTCAAGGTTCAAAAT
Source organism: Rhizomys pruinosus (assembly GCA_009823505.1). Lineage (NCBI taxonomy): Eukaryota > Metazoa > Chordata > Mammalia > Rodentia > Spalacidae > Rhizomys > Rhizomys pruinosus. Next base: position 88,335 of record VZQC01001894.1, read on the forward strand.
GAGTTTAGATAAGTTCCTAGAAAAAGTAGGACATGCTGAATTTTAGTAGGAGATATATGACATGTGGAAAATAACCCTAAACTTTGGCTCCTTAATCAAGGAGCATATTAGTCTTCCACATACAAGGCACATACTTTAGTGATATAGTCAGAGAAAAAGTCCCTAAGATGGATGAAGTAAGGATCAGTTCTTAGATGGTGCTTACCATTTTAGTACAACTTAGGATTTATGAAATGTATATAGTGGTTATGCTTAGGAGGCTGATGTGTGGAAAATGTGAAGTGCATTGTTCCCTTAGCTGAAACAGTGTTTCTCCCTGTTATACCTGTCTCCAGACTGCCCATTAGATGGAAATATATTAGGGGAGAATTTGTGTTAATGGAGCATATGTTTCTTGATCCATACCATGAGTTTTTCAGAAAAAAAAGACACTCCCTTGTCTTTAGAGATAGTACAAACACAATCTGTAATTCCAGAGGCCCAACATGCCTAACTGAAGCAAGAACAGGCATTTGGTGTTTAGAATTTGCATCTAGTCCCTTTGATTCCTGTGCAAGATGAAGGCAGCTTGCTGTGCCCTCTCTCCCCTCCAAGCTTTGCCTCAGCATTCCTTTTGTAGTCTAAAATTATTTTCTTCCTGTGCCTTGAGAATTATCCTTACAGTACTGAAGCAGCACCTAGAGTAATTTGCAGCAGCCTGCCCTTGGCTAATCTTTCTGAATTTGCCTGAAATATCCTTCACTGATAGACCCTATTCCTCTGGTTGTATTCTGACTTCCTTCTGGCCTTGAGAATTGTCTTCTATTTATTCTGAGTTAACTGACAGGCCCAGGCTCAAAAGATTCTGTACTTGATCAAATTACCCTGTTCATGACCAATTCTGCTACCTCTGACTCCTGTCTTTTCCTACTTATTTTTCAGACATTTATATCATTGATATTTTTTTTTCTTTCCTTATTTTGCTTATATTTCTCTGTCCTTCCTTCTCCCTTGTCCTCTTCTCCTTCCTTTCTCCCCACTCTCTCGTGAATGCTTCTCCTTTGCCTTTAAACATTCTTCATTTAAGTATCTGATCTGAAAAAAAAGGTGAATATTAAATTCACAGTGGTCTACCTTGGAGTCTCATCTGTTTGTGTCCCTCTGGAAACATTTCAAAATTCGTTTCTTTAGCTCCTTTTCACCTTTCAGTCCACTAACTTGGCTTCCATGTGGAGCCCTTGATCAAAACAGTTTACATAGACCTCAGTAATAATTTTTTCCTTCGTCAAATTCAAGGAGGGCTGTGGGAATTTGGGTTCTCCTTTTACTTCTGCTTTTCTAAATATGTTTACCTGAGGTTCTCTGCTCAACTACAGCTGGCGTTGCTGTCAACAAGAGTTCAGTTTTTATTATTGAAGACAAAAATGCAATTCCATTCACATTCCAAGTTTCAAGCATGATACATGTTCAGCTCTTCAAAGTTCATAGATCATATCCAGACCTCTATTTGGAGAGACTCCCATTTAACCCTGTGAAGGACATCTTCATCTGAAAACTGTACGTTAAAAATAATCATATAGTTTATTTTCAATTGAAGACATTTTTAGAGTAAAAGAGGAATGTTCTATGTCACGCGCTGTAGTCTCGCCGGCAAGAACTTCACGCGGACAACAGGATTCTTCTGTGGTAATATTTATTTTGCACAGCTCTTTTGTGAGAAGGACCCCGAAATGGGGCAGAAGCACTGCTTATATAGCAGTCTAGAGGGCTTGTGTATGCTCTGGATTGGTGCAGTGCCCTGATGCCTCATTAGCATGCCCAAGGCGCGGGCTCAGAGAGTAGTGGCCATGCACAGTTTGTCCAATGCAAAGGCAACGGCGGGAAGCGGCTTGCTGCCGTTCCAGTGACTCAGAAAGTCGGCGCCATCCTAGGGCATGGCACAGCACACACTGTCTGTGTGGTAGGCTGCCAACAGTTCCCCCTTTCTGTTTTAATAGAGCAAGGTCTCTGGGCCGCAGCTGACTGTTGATTCAGGGGCGACATGACCTGTCAGAGACTCTATTAAAATTGGCTGGGAGAATGCCTGTCTTAGGTTGCCTCTGCAGAGGTATTCCTTACCCGTCATGGGGTGGACAGACAGCTTTTGGTCTGTTCCCTGTCTTAGGTTGGTAATACTTGCAGCAGGTCTTACCCGTCATTGACTACTTCTCCAGCATACTAAGCCAAATGTTTGGGGAGGAGCCTGCTTCCAAAGCCGCAAGGGCCTGTGCAATGACTACTTTATCGCGCTGATGCTGGGCACGGAGCCTACACATAATCCAGAGCATAATTATAATCCCTCCACATAGAAATAGGCCAAACCCTGCCACCCCTGCCCATTGTTTGAAGTGTGAGACGGCAGCAGTAATCCAGGAGGCCAGTCCTTCAGCAAGGGAGGCGTCCACTCTAGTCGAGTTCACGGTGACAATAGCCATACGAAGTTGGTTCATCAAGCTGTCAAATTCTCCAGTCCAATTACCTAAAAGATATCTAGACAATTGGTTAGACAAATTTGCTGCCCTTGTGAAGTTTTGATATTGGATGCTGGTCACACATAGGCCAGAATATTTCCACTCACAGCCAAGCTGGGCTAGCTGCCATAGTTCAAATGTAGTAGAAGTATTCCAAAAGGTAAAAAGCCGTTAATTGTCCAGCGTACTCCCCGTGACTGGCATCCTGTCCAAGGGGGCAAAGCTGTTTCCCTCCGGCCAGTACAGAAGGGTGACCAATTAGGTTGCAGCAACACTTTTTCCCTTCTCTATATAATACAGATTACATAAAGGCAGACAAATCCACATTTATGGAAAGCATTAAGCATTTGCTGCATGGAAGATTTTTTAGTTCTAATACTAGTAGTACAGAGTCACAGAGCATATTTTTAACACTTAACTTGCAGGTTCATTGAATATGGTTATGTTTTTAACTCCTGGAATAAATGGGTAGCTGTTTTTAAATCTCTACTGACAAATTAATTGAAATAGCTCTGGTTAAGCATTGATATTTAGAAAAAAAGTAAAAATCAAATGGTTTATTGTTGGTTTTTGCCATTTGGTAGCATTTACACACAGGCTTCGATCTTCAGAATACCCTGGATTCAGTAGAAAAACCTTTTAAATGAAGTTTTGTACAATAGAAACTTCTCAGCAGTCAAAATTTAAGACTGTAAAAAAATACATGCAAAACATACTTTTTTGAAAACACTTAACTTTGAACAAAGCACCAAACTACACAAACGCAGATTGGGAACATTTGCCTCATGGCATGTCGCGCCTCCGGGGAACAAAAGGAGGTGGAGCATTTCCCAGATGCATAAGGCGGAGGAGCCGAAGGCAGGGGAGCGGGAAAGCTATGGGACCTGTTTACTTTCAGTTTTAACCTTTTCTTTCGCCGGGCGGGGCGAAAGTGTTCATTTTTGTACCGGGCTGCTTCCTCCTCTAATTCCTCCTCCTCAGATAGCGGTAATTTTTCATTAGAATCTGAATCATTTAATGTCAGGGCTTGTAGGTCTCTAAATGGGTATAAGGTACCTTTATTAATAATCTCGCTAGCATCCTCTTTTTTCTTTGAATGCGCATCTAACCTTTCACTCCGTTCTGTTTCTGACATGCTTTCCTGAAGGTCCGCAAGGGCTTGTTGTCCTTCCCTAATTTCTTTTTTACAGTTTTGATCAATTACAACAGCCAATAAAATAATTAGGCAAGCTTCCAATCCCTCTAGATCGTCAGAGAAAAGCATATCTCTCAGAACTTAACTTAAAGAAAAACTTACCTGGCCACAGTTCTGAACCCTCTTCGGAAGTCGAAGGGTCCTCTCGGCGCCAGCGACGATGTCAGGTTCCCGGGTCTCGGCACCACTTGTCACGGGCTTCGGCACCACTTGTCCCGCGCTGTAGTCTCGCTGGCAAGAACTTCACGCGGACAACAGGATTCTTCTGTGGTAATATTTATTGTGCACAGCTCTTTTGTGAGAAGGACCCCGAAATGGGGCAGAAGCTCTGCTTATATATCAGTCTAGAGGGCTCGTGTATGCTCTGGATTGGTGCAGTGCCCTGATGCCTCATTAGCATGCCCAAGGCGCAGGCTCAGAGAGTAGTAGCCATGCGCAGTTTGTCCAATGCAAAGGCAATGGCGGGAAGCGGCTTGCTGCCGTTCCAGTGAATCAGGAAGTCGGCGCCATCCTAGGGCATGGCACAGCACACACTGTCTGTGTGGTAGGCTGCCAACAGTTCTATTAACAATTAAGATAGAACAGCAAGAATACATCACCAGTTGAGGAAGACCATGATAAATGGCTGCCAAATACAGATAGTTTAAACTCAGTATGTCCCATGGAATTAAACAAATCAATTTTGTTTCAAACTGATCTCCATCCTATATTCACTTTCTTCATACAGTGTCTCTGTTCATTTAGTGATCCACACAAACAGCAGGCAATCTTTGATGCTTTGTGGTCATTCCCCTTATATCCTGCCCTAACTGGTCCGAATTTGTGTTGTGTGAATATGGCTGAGATACTTCTGATTCTCTTATGTCTGTTCTCACTACTCACCTACAGGCTCTGTCTTCATGGCTGGCCTGTAATTGCTCTCCCTCAGGACTTCAGCTACTAAATTCATCTCAACAAGCTGTCAGAATGCAGTCTGACCATATCCTTTTGAACATCCTTCAGTGTCTTCCTTCTTCTGAAAGAGATGTTTTTATCCTTTATAAATATAAACCACTCCACAAACAAATCTTCACATAGTAATTTAAGCTTCCAGTGGTTGAAAATTATAAAATAAAGTTTAAGGGTAATGAGGCTACTCTGCATTTGGGTTAAAGTTTAGATGAATTTCTAACCACCTGATAAATGAAGCTTTTAAAACATTAAAAGACAAATTAATATAAATGTAATATTCTGTTTGCAACTTTATTTTGTCTCTAAGCATAGACTTTGAGATATAATACTATATTAATTGCTGCTCTTTGAAAAGCCTCAGCTTAGTTAGTAAATGTTGGTGCCTTACTTTTCTGACAGAAAAACTCAGGTGATTATCCATATAGGCATATTCCCCACTCTTGCTTATATATCTGATACCCTTTAGATAAAGGTAATTGCAAACAAACTATTGATGAGGGGAAACTGTATTTTGTCGATGAGATTGTAAGGGGTTTGGGGTCTTTCGAGGTGTTTCCTTTTAAATCTTTGTTTTAATTACGAAAGGAAAAATGTTTAGTCACTCTGATTCCTTTGATATGAACACTAGTGTGCTTCCTTAGCATTTACGCATCTCAGAAGCTGACTCTTCACTCTCTGGATATTTATTCCCATCCTGTCCACTTTTGCATTTTAATATTCCTTAGCTTCCATAAAATTCCCCAGGTCTAGTAGCCTTGTATATTGTTCTGTTTCAATTGCATTCTTTGGGGGGGGGTAAATTTGTAATTCAATTTTTGTGTACTTCAAAGAGAACATCTCAATCAACTTTAACCATCATATTCCCTCTCCCCATTGACACCCTCCTATAACCTACCCCAGGGAAGAAATTCATTCTATCATTTGTGTTCTGGTCCATTGTGTCAAGTTAGTGTCCCCAGAAGTTCAGCAGTGCAAGTCCATCCACTGGGGTTTAATCACCTTTGGAGAATCCTTCCCTTTAAGATGTTGCTCATGTGAATCTACAGCACTGTTGTCAGAATGCACAAGGCCTATGCAGTCACATTCCTATTGTACATTGACACCCTTTCATTCCTATCCTCCTCCACATCTAGACAATCTTCTTGACTCCTTTCTACTCTTTAGAATCTCATTTATTCTCCCAAAATCATGTCCAATAACATTATAGAAAGCCTACTTGAGAAATTAAGCCAAATTAATTCCCCCTCCCTCTGAACTCTCATAAACGCTTCATGAGTCAGGCAGTTCGTCATGGATGGAAAGAGCACAGTCCTTGAGCTGAAGATTCCTGGTTTTGAATACTGTATCTGACATTTATTAGCTATGGGCAGATTATTTTATACTTCAGATCCCTCATGTGTAGAGAAATATACAACCAAAAGTCTTAGTTCCACAAAATTCTAGTTTTTAAAATACATGCCTGTCTTTCTCATAAAAATTTAAGTACAGAAAACACTTCATATATTCTGACGCCATGTTCAGACTGACTCAGTGAGCTCTCCGGGGTTGTCTCGCTGATTGACACAAGTTCAGAAACATAATATACAGTTTGTAGTTCCCAAGTTCTCTGAGATGTGGTAGGGTCTATGCCTTAATTTGAATTATTTTTATCAACACATATTTCTCATAATTATTTTTTATTATTTATGCCTACCCTGTTTTCTGTATTACCCAGTTTTCCCACTATATGTTTCTATTATTATTTTTAACTTTAATTTTTTTTCTTTTCCTCATTTTCTTAGCATTATCATTCTGTGGGAAAGAATTCTTCCAACATTTGAATCCTTTATACATATAGTCTTAAAGGGAGACAGAGATGGTCAATATTCAGTTATAATATTGCCACATGTAGGTTGTCATAAGTAAATTCACATTTCACAACTTACTTTCTAGCTTTCTTTAGAATAATTGCTATAAGGAAAGAGATAGTAACAGATAGCATAGATGGCTTGAAGATATTTCTTTTGGTAACTAGTAGAAATTTAATCTGTTTGAAGGTACTATCATTGATCACTATGTAATCCCATATTAAATGGATTATTCTAAGCTAATGCTTATTGCTAGATATTTATGATCAGGAAACAAAAGGGAAATCAGTAAAGACTGGTATGGTAAGAGTGTATGCTTATGTGTATGTTTGTGTGTCTGTGGATGTGTGTGCATGAATATGTGTGTGTGCTTGTGTGCACACGTGCGCGTGTGTTTTATGTGACATAGGATCAATGGAAATCAAAATACGTTTTAGGAAATGGTAAAAGTTTTACCAGTGAAAGCAGAAGAGATAAGTGGAAACAAAGAAGCAGGTGAGATGGCACTCAAATACTTGGTACAAGAATAAGAATAACCAAAATCATCCTCTATTCCCTGCTCTAGTTTTGATATTTCTCCCAGGAGAAGAAATTATTGTTTGTATTGATTTTCATTTGCAAACTTTCCTCTTCTGTGTCAATGGATGGCCCCAAACTAGTAAGTAATTACATATCATACAAAAATACTGTTTGTCTTTTCAATGTAAGCTTCACAGCCCCAAATCAAATTAATCTTATGATTATATGCTCTGTCATCTACAGTAAATGCATCTCAGAAAGTAATTCAAAAACAAAATGCAACCTTTTGATTACCAGAGATGAACTGTGGACAAAGCATGCTGATTGCTATTAAATGCCTAGACATGCCTATACCCCACATCTGGAAAGCACTGTAGAAAGAAGGCTCATATTCAAAGTTGTCTACACTTTCCCTTCCATAAAGAAATTGAGTGCACACCTTTAATCCTAGCACTTGGGAAGCAGAGGCAGGTGGATATCTGTGAGTTCAAGGTCTGCCTGCTTTACAAATTGGGCTACAAGCCAGCTGGGACTAAAGGGAGACCCTGTCTCAAAAAGACCCAGAAAAAAAAAGAAATTGATTAGAATCCTATCTCTGTCATATCTCTAGACAAATGAAATTTCTTACTATATGCTAAATATTGACTATTATATTTACAGAGAAGTATAGTATTCACACTCATCAAAGAAGCCCCTTTTTGCAGATGGAGGTTACTACAGATTTCCACAGCTGGTCACAAAAACAGAATGTGAGTCTGAGAGATATCCAACCCTAAGTGAAATCTGTACACCTAAGGCTCATGAAACAGAGGAACAGGGGACAGATAAAATACAATTGCCTCCTTCAACTCATACCAGTGAAACTTCCCCATGCAACAGAGTGTGATGTGCACAGAGGGCCACAACCAGACAAGGTGTAGAGAATAAGAAACTGCAGAATGAGTGTCACTGGACAGGATTCCTATATGAAACCTCACCCATCCATGGCTCAGGGACCATTACAGGACAGGGGGCAGAAAAACTTTAAGAGCTAGAGTGCATGAACACAAGGAAAGAGAGTTTCAGGCTTCTGGGAACATGCTCATATGAACTTGCAGCAATGATGTCAGCATATATAAGACCCACACAGAATCCATCAAACCAAAACCCATCATAGAAGTAAGGAAACGGGTAGCAAGCCCCAACCTTCGCTGTGGAACTATGGGGAGCTCAAAGCTGTGTAATGAGGGAGATTTTACTAGACTTCAGTGGATAAGCTTACACAGGAATGTCTGGGTACAAAAAATTGACTCTGTAGGCCTTAACATGTAATGACAGGATGAATAAAATCTGGTGGAGGCTATGGATGTCTAAATATGATTAAGATTTTGTGTGAAATGCCCCAAAATTCAATAAAACATACATTAAAAGTAAAAAATAACTTCATTAGCAAATGCAATAATTTAAATAAGTTCTCATAACTAATGTAGAAATATCAGTCCTTCAGCTTTGTTTTTGACAATACTAGCTGTATTTGAGCCCCATTTTATAAGTACAATGTAAAACTCAAATTTTGTTTTTAAAATTTTAATAAATGTGTATGTTTGTGTATGGCATGTGCATGTGCTTATAATGTAGTCTGGTGTGTGTGTGTGTGTGTGTGTGTGTGTGTGTGTGTCAGGTGTCGTGTCTTTGAGTCATGGGTGACTGCCTTCCACATGCTGTCCTTCCCTTCTTGGCTCAACTCCAGGACTTGCCTCTTGCATGTCTCTGGGTTCTGCTCCCACAAGAAGGGGGGAGGGACTACCACTGGAGATCACCTGAAGGAAAAATAAGCAGACTCGCACACACGCATGGAGAACTGGGGAGGATAGGAACTTCGTTTATTTACTGTCAGTGAGGTCTATATATTTAAAACTACTGTGCTTTGAGCAAGGAAGTGGGGAGCAAGAGGAAGGGAGGGGTGAGCCACCCTGGTTCTAATCGGAAGGCTGTAGAACTCCGGTTTGTGCAACAGGTAACTGGAGGTGTGACATTCTGCTCAATGCCTCAAGGGAAGGGGCCTGGAACTTTACAGAGATAGGGTGAAGCAAGAATCATTGTAGCATCCCGAATCTCAGCTACAGATAACTCTGGAAGCCCACAGAGATATTAGATAACTGGAGATCTTCCCGAGACAGGTCTTACAATTTCTCACTTCAAGCCACACCCAAAGGTCCATTCCCACATCCCACCCTTTGTTTTTTAATTAAAATGGAGCAGCGATGTCAAGGTCCTCTAGGGAGTCCACTGGGATGGCCTGGTATTGGACTAGAACAGTCTTGGCTGAAACCTCAGTGAGCGTATTTATTCAGTTTTTGATAAACTGGAGAACACAGGGTGTGACAGTCACAAGAATTCCTAGGGTGACAATGGGTTCCAGTAAGGGAAGTAGCCAGGAGGTCAGGGGGTTGGAAAACCATGGGACTGAAACTTGTAGGGAGTATCTATCATGGAGTTCTTTCCTGAGATCTCTTAGAGTTTTAATATTTTGCTCAACAATACCAGACTTGTTTAAATTAAAAAAAAAAAATTCCTCTCCCAGGAACACGCAGGTTCCCCCATTATCTGCAGTCAGTAAGTCCAGGGCTCACCAGTTCTGCATCACCACCTTGGCCAGAGAAGCTATCTGTCTCTGGAGTGATTCAAGACTGTTCATTGGGCTGGAGAGATAGCCTAGCGGTTAAGAGCACCGACGCCCTTGCAGAGGATCCAGGTTCGATCCCCAGCACCCACATGGTGGCTAAGAACCGTCTGTAACTCCAATTCCAGGAGAACTCCAGTTCCAGGGGAATCCGAGACCCTCTTCTGACCTCCTCGTCATTGCATACAGGGGTTCACAGACTGCATGCAGAAAATACATGTTTCCCCAATAAAAAACACATGCAAAAAAAAAAAAAAAAAAAAAAAGACCTGTTCATTGTTGATGCCATTGCTTCCTTCATCAAGCTTAAGTTTTTGGAAGTCCGCTTTCATGCTGTAAACCTTCGCTAGGGCAGTTCCCATCGCTGCTTTGGAGAGGGCAGCGACTTCCCTCCTTTTCATAAGGAAAGCTGAGGGGTGGATAATTAAAAGGGCAAACAAAGTCCATGAAACAGTAAGCAGTAAACAGAAGGATGCAGTGCAGCACAAACCAGAGAAGATGGTAGATTTGACACACAGGTCCTGTCGAGAGGAACACTTTGGAGGCATCTGGGGTCTGGGGCTGCTGCCACTCTAACTAAACAAATAGGAAGTGTAGTGAATCGGTCGAAGAGAGGAATGTTGTGAAACACTGGCTTTGTCTCCATGGGGGCAGATTCTTGTAAGGAGGTGTTAGAGGGGATGGCAGTGAAAAGAGGGTGTGTGAGGGATGCACAGAAAAAACATTAGGACACATTTGGGTGGGTGGTGTAGTTAAGATTTATTGTGTATTCAATGTACTGGGGCAGTGTTATAGTGGACTGCAGCTTTCCTTGCATTTTGTATTCCTGTAACAGAATGTGGTATTGAGTGAGAATTGGCTGAGGGTCTAGAACAAGCTGGCTAGAGATACCCTTAGGGTACCAGGCGTTGCTGTAAAGGTAGAGTTTTCCCTGTATTCCTCTCCGGTACTCACTCCAGGTGTCCTGTATATTAATTTTAAACTGGTATTTTGGATTTGGAAACAGGCTCTAGGGCTGCAAACACTCTCCAACTCCAAGACCAGAATCTGCAAACATTGTCCCTTTGTTAAGATGGGGGAAACAGATAAAGGGTGCCTGGGAGTAATGGGGGAAGGGGGAAACACAGTGTTGTGACTTGCCTTGTTGCAGCCTTGCAAAGGCAGTCGCTGGTGTCCAATTACTGATTTCTTCCTTCCCAAGTTTCTTTGACAAAAATCACCAGACATGGGTCCAGGTCAGAGGTGTTGTTCTTGGGCTGAGCAGGACAGGGTTAGCTTGAACTATTAGAGACAGCTAAAAGGATGCTCGACAGGGGTGCAAGAGGGGGACACATGGATATTGTAGAAGTGAGGAGTTGTTCAAGTTTCTTCCAGAGCAACAGGCGTGCCATGCTTTTTGCCAGCAGGGATGAATCTGACATTTCTGGCAAGAATCAAAAGCCCCTCCCATTGTTAACAGTGGATCAGGTCCTTTCCACTGATTGTCTAAGGGGTCTTCCATCTGACAAGTATTGAGGAACAGTGCTGGGTGTCTGCCATGTTTGACTATGGCTGGACACTTTGAATCCTTGTAAATGTTAAAAGGTTTAGGGTTGCCAATGCCATTGCAGATGGATGTTAGGAGGGTATTTCCCTGCCTTTTTTTAATAATGATTGATTTTAGGACCTGATGGGTCCACTTCTATGATGCCTTGTCACTGTGGGTTATGAGGGATACCTGTAATGATGTGCAATATTCCATAATTGACAAAAGATATTTAAAGTGAGGCTAGCAAATGCTGGCCCATGTCCATTTAATCTGTTGGGGAATGCCATGGTAGCAAAGGTAGAAGTAGGTGGGAGTGAGGTCCTTGTTTTCTCTCTCTGTATGGGGAGTAGCCCAGTTGAATCTGGAAAAAAGTGTCTTGGTGAAATACATATTTCATTTTGCCAAAAGAAGCTATGTGTGTAATATCATTTTGCCAGAGTGCATGGGCTTTAAATCCCATGGGGTTAATTCCATAACCGGTATGCAGGTGTTTTTATTTTATTTTTTTTGTGTGTGTTATTCATTTTTTTTTAAATTTCATATTTTTTATTGATGTGTGTATTCAACACCATTTTCCAATTCAGTTCAGGCATATTTCCCTTTCCCTTCCTCCCACCCCACCCACCCCACCCAGATCATGCATTTGCTGCCCTAACTGGTCCTGCATCTTTCACTCAGTTTTTTTTTTTCATTTTTTTAACAATAAGTGATAATTTATGAGTAAGGCCCTCATGTAAACCAGTTGCAAGCAGTTGTGCCCAAACCCACACAACAGCCCATGGGTCCCACCATCCAGCAGGGGGGGCTTGTTTGTTCAATCAAGTTGATCAAATGAGTGTCCAGACTATGTTGCTGTAGTTTCACCATTCACCCCAATCGCAGCCCTTACATTCTACCATGCCCCCTCTTCCACAGATTGTTCCCTAGGCTTAGAAAAGGGATACAGGTGGATGAGAAGCAAAACAGTCTAATTTCTCTGGAACTGTGCTGTTGTCTTTTAACTAGAGTAGAACAGGACTAACAAGTTCTGAGTATTCACTGAAGCTGGGCTGAGGGAATTGTAGCAAAGAGGGCTTGGAGGCTTTTCAGGTTAACATGGGCGAGGGAGTGGAATTTTTCTGCTTCAGAGAGGTATAGGAAATAAACCCCTGTAGAGGAGACTCGGTCTGCAAGAGAGTTGCCTTCAGAGAGAGGTCCTGGCAGGAAGCTGTGGGCACAAATGTGCTGTATGAAGAGGGGGTGACTCCTATTATATAAAAGGGATGAAACTACAGGGAGGGGATTTTTGTCTAATCAGACAAAGGATCTGGATAGCCAGCAGATTGATCACATAGATACTGTCTGAGAAGAGATTAAGAGGCCTGTTGGTTTCTTTGAGAGCTAAGTAAATAGCATAAAGTTCTCTCTACTGTGAGGAATGGTCAGGGAGCAGGTGAAACAGGATCTGGGGGGCTTGATCCAGGTTGTCATAAATGATGGCTGCAGCCCCTCGCTTCCCTCCATCTGTGAAAACAGATGCGGCCTGCCTTATAGGCGCATCTTAGAAAAGATGGGGAAGAAGCCAGTTTAGCAGTAGGAGAGCAGAGACCCATCTGACGTTAGGGTAGTGATTTTCTATCTCTCCTGGAAATCCCATGAGGCTTACAACTATATGAACATGATTTCAAATCAGTCACTGGATATCCAGGAGGGAGAAGGGTGTCACTATGACATCAGGCTCCTTCTCCAGTATCTGCAGGGAGCGTTCCCTCTCATTTCTTATCATAGCACCTAAAGAATCCATTTCAGTTAACAGTCAGGGAGTTTCCCCTATGGGCATGTGCAGCCACTCTAGTACTCCCCTGGATTGGTAAAGGGACCCAGGAGCATGGGGGTAGTGTTAAAAATAAGCAACTGTACAGGAAGGGAGGGTGTGAAACGTGCTAAAGCCATGCTCTGGAGAGCTCAGTTGACTTCAGTCAGAGCTTCTGAGGCTTCTGCTGTGAGTCTTCACCTGGCTACCTGGGTCCCTGTCACCTCAAAGAATGTCAAAGAAAGGCTGTAGTATTGTGGTGGGGATGGACAGCCATGGGCAAAGCCAGTTAAGATTTCCTAGGAAGGACTGAAGGGATGCTAGTGTGAGCTTGAGAGGAAGGGAGAGTACAGGTTTGAGAGGTCTCACTGCAGTGAGAGAAATTTCAGTGCCTAGGAAATGGATTGGGGGAATCATTTGAACCTTAGCATGGGCTATTTTAAATCCAAAAGCTTCTAAGGATGGTACAAGCCTGTCCTTTAAAGTTGCTGTGTCAGTTGATGATTTGTCCTAAACTAAAATGTCATCCATATAATGGAAGACTTGCAGACCTTGTTCCATATGGGGTTTAAGAGCTGCTGCTACCACCTCTTGGCAGAGCGTTGGGCTGTTGGACATGCCTTGTGACAGGACAGTCCACTCGTAATGAGTTGCTGGACCTGAATTTTTAATTGCAGGAACTGAGAAAGCAATCTGTTTGCAATCCTCAGCATGGAGGGGGATGGAAAAAAAAAACCAGTCTTTTATATCTAAGGCTAGCAGAGGGGTGTTAGCTTGAATAGCAGAGGCAAGGTGGAGACCCCTCTGTGGTGACCCCCATATATGCATAGTTCTGTTAATGGCTCACAGTTCTTGTAAGAGACACCAACCTACCATTGCCTTTTTTTTTTTTATGACAAACACAGGGGTGTTCCAAGGGCTGTGAAATGGACAGATGTGTCCCAGTGAAAATTGTTCCTTGACTAAGTCTTGGACAGCTTGTAATTTCTCCCCTGGTAAGGGCCACTGCTCAATCCAGACTGGATCATCTGACTTCCAGTACAGACGAGGGGGAGAATACTCTGCAGTGACCTTAGGATTGGGGGTGCTTTTTGCTAAGATGATGAAGGCGTTTCCCCCCAGTTAAATGGTCTGTCTGGACATGGTTGTTCTCATTTGGAGTGGCAATAACTACATCCAAAGCCTCTAAAATATCTTGCCCTAGCATATTGATATTAGTGGGTGCTATTAATGGGTGAATCTGACCCGTGTTTCCATCAGGGTCCTCCCAGGTGTAAACATTTTTAGTTATGTAAGACTGTGAGGGCCCTCCTATTCCTATAAGTTTAGGTCCTGGGAGCAGAGGCCAGTCAGGGAGTATTTCTTGCTGTTTTATAATGGTTCTGTCTGGCCCTGTATCTATAAAACATTTAAAAGACCTCCCCCAATTTTAATCATCAGTGCAGGATATGAGCCTTCTGAAATAGGTGCTGCCCAGAGGGCGTGCGCTGACTCTTTTTCCCCTTTTATTCCCTGGGCTAGGGGCTGCCCATCTAGGTGTTTAAAGGTGGCAATTTTCCCCATCTTTATCATAGTTTGAGCAGCAATCTTTCCTCCAATGATATCTTTTTTTACACCAGTGGCAGGGAATGCATGGAGGGCATTCAGGAAGCCTTCTGGGAGAGACTGGTGTTTTCAGGCACTGTCTTTTCCAATGACCCCTGTCTCCACAGTTAAAACATTTCTCATTTGTGGTGACAGCAGCTGCAAAGGCTTGAGCTAGGTATTTAGCTTTGAGGGAAGCTGTGCCCACGTACTGAGTTGCCACTATCCATCTGTCATAATGGTCATCTTTTAAGCCCTGGCACACTTGTTTGCACTTGGAACTCATTCCCTACCAAACAATATTTTGAGGAGTATCTCTCTGGCTGTAAAATTGGGGATCTTCCTCTCTAGGCTGCTTTTAGTTCTTAAGATAAAGTCAGATAGGGGTTCCTCAGGTTTTTGCCTAGGAAATAATAATGAACTGGCCTGAGATTCAGTGGGTGGTGTAATTCTATCCCAGGCCTGTAGGGCGCAAAGGAGGACCTGGTCAAAGTACCCTGGGGCCAGTCCAGCCTGTTGCATCCCTATGCTAAAATCTCCTTCTCCAAAGAGCTGCTCATAACCCCAGTCTATGTTAGGTTGCCCTCGATTTCTCTGAACCTGTTGGGGACATTCGTCTCTGTATAGTGCTTCCCGTTGTAAAAATAGCAGACCTGGGAGTGCAGATCTACAGACATATTTCTCCAGTCCTGTGGGGTGTTAAGAGAAGCACAAAAGCTCTGGAGAGTGGATTTTGTCCATGGTGCCTGAATGCCATCCTCTCTGACTGCTTGCCTGAGTTCTTTCAACTCACTTGCCTGGTATGGGTACCAGTTTAGAGGTCAAGCCCAAGTCAGAGCTAAATTGACAGGGAACACCTGTAATTGAAGATCTGGGTTATCCCAAATCTGGCACAGTTTTTCTGTAGCAGAGAGAGGAGAGGTTGAGGGTGAAAGTGTTTCTGGCCTCTTGATGGAGCGGCTGATAACTAGGGGAAAGGTAAAGGCTAGCCGCTTGGAGGTTTTTATTATCCTGTTCTATTTTTACTGGGTCTGAAATTTGAGGGCTTTCAGAGGGAATTTTATTGGGGTTCTGAAGGGGAGTTTTAGCAGGTTCTTGGGAGGAGGGGGTCTGCTATTTAATTTTGTTGTTTTCCTTTCCTGGTGTGGTTTGGTGAGAAGGCCCTAAGCATTGTCTGACCACAGCTAGTAGAGGCAAGAACATGAGAGATGCCGAGGCATTTTCTCACTGTCTAGTGTCCTGTGCCACACGCGTCCAGGATTCTGAACTCCATAACACTGCAGGGAACATCCACGGGGAAATATTAAGAGTCTCACTCCAAAAGGAGGCAGCTTCCCGCATGGAAATTTTAACTCCTCGGCTATTAAGGAAAGTTTTTATTCTCTTATCCTGTGGGTCTTTTTGCTGTGTCTGTTTATTACCCATGATAAAGAAGGATAGGAAGTGCTAGTGGTTAGGGAAAGAGAAAGTTTAAAAAGTCAGGTAACTAGAGGTGTGACATTCTGCTCAATGCCTCAAGGGAACGGGCCTGGAACTTTGCAGAGATAGGGCGAGGCAAGAATCATTGTAATATCCTGAATCTTCTGGCTACAGATAATTCTGGAAGCCCACAGAGATATCAGATAACTGGAGATCTTCCAGGTCTTACAATTTCTCACTTCAAGCTACACACAAAGTTCCATTACCATGTGAGTGTGTGTGTGTGTGTGTGTGTGTGTGTGTGTTTCTGTGTACGTCTGTGTCTGTCTGTGTGCGTGTAAGTCAGAGGTTGACAATGCATATTTTTATTAGTCATTCTCTACCTATTTTGAGGAGAGGATCCCTCAATGAATGGGGAGTTTATGGATTGGATAGACTGGCTGGCCAGAGAACCTCTTCAATGCACCTATCTCAGCACCTATTACCCCCATCAGAAGGAAAAGACTCAACCAATAATCTTTTTGTTGTTGTTGTTGTTGTTGTTGTTGTTTTATGCCTGTGCTAGATATCTGAACTCTGGTTATTCTTGTGAAATTCAGTACTGTATTGAGGCATCTGTCTAGTCTCCTAAAACTCTTACTTCTACGTGCATATTTTATTTTTTTGTTCTTTAATTCATAGATATAAGTACTGATTGTACCTCTATATAACCGTGTGTCCAAAGGTAGTTTTCTCTCCTGTTTCTTTGATATGGCTGCTCTCTCCCATATCTCCCATTGTGTTAGGATTGATCCACAGTCATCCTCTCTTTCACTGGCTCATCACAAATGACTTCTCTTCTGTATTCCCCTTTGTTTATTCCTGTGTCTTCTTTATCTTAGCAAATGACATCAAAATCTACCCAACTCAATCTTAAACTCTGCATCTATCCCTGATCATCACTCTCTATCAACTCCCAGCAGTCAACCTATTCTGAATTTTTTTACTAGAGAATAACATCTTCAAACTCTATTTGTCCCATCTTCTGTATCAAGCACAGTCATAGACAATGTCAAAGATTTCTCTAACATAGACTGTCTGATTTAAAGTTTATATCACACTCAGAGTAAATTTCATAAATATAAATCAAATCCTGTCACTCTTTTTATTCAAATACTTTAAAAAATCTTTCTATTTTGACTTTATGTTACTTTAAAATATGTTTACATGTCCATCCTCATATATCAAAAACTCATAGTCTGAAAATAAATGGTAGGTTAGTTCAGAATCTGTCTAGGGATTCATAATATAAGACCACAGTTCTGTTCAGATCATGAGGAATATAACATTAATGTTGCTCAGTTTGT
Organism: Rhizomys pruinosus; assembly: GCA_009823505.1. Lineage (NCBI taxonomy): Eukaryota > Metazoa > Chordata > Mammalia > Rodentia > Spalacidae > Rhizomys > Rhizomys pruinosus. The sequence goes on from VZQC01001894.1 coordinate 105,667, forward strand.
CTTACAACTAGGTACTTGGTGCCAGCATCCACAGATGAGCAATACCATTTGTCTTTTGTTTTTGGGGGACTGTGTTACTTCACTTAACATAATATCTTCTAGTTCCAACCATTTACCTGCAAATTTCATGATATCATCTTTCTTTTTAAATTTTTATGCATTTATTTATGTGTATGAATGTACTGTCTGCATGCAGGTCTGTGCACCCATGTCTTGCAATGCCGCGGAGGTCAGAAGAAGGTGTCAGATTCCCCTGGAACTGGAGTTCTCCTAGAAATGGAGTTACAGATGGTTCTCAGCCACTATGTGGGTGCTGGGGATTGAACCCAGGTCCTCTGCAAGAGCAGTCAGTGCTCTTAACCGCTAGGCCATCTCTCTGGCCCCCGATATCATCTTTCTTAATTGCTGCATAGAACTTCATTGTGTAGCTATACCACATTTTCTCTATCCACTCGTCAGTTGAGGGGCATTTGGATTGGTTCCAGCTCTTTGCTATTGTGAAGAGAGCTGCAATAAACATGGCTGTACGTGTATCTCTGCAGTAGAATGAGTCTTGTGGGTATATTCCCAGAAGCAGTATGGCTGGGTCAGGTGGTAGGCTCATTTTGAGTCTTTTAAGGGCTCTCCACACTGCTTTCCATAATGGTTGTACGAGTTTGCATTCCCACCAGCAGTTGATGAGTGTTCCCCTTTCCTTACAACCTCTCCAGCATTTGGTATCATTTGTTTTCTTGATCCTTGTGGAAAAAGGCTAATCAAGAAATATGATATGGAAATAACACAGATTTTTTTCAGAAGACACATTTTAGCTTATTAGGTGTGATGTATCAGGCTGGGTAACTTAGCCACTTTCTGGGTGCTAATGACCATACTTAATACCCATGACCAATTTGGCCATAGGGACCTAAGGATAACTTTGTTCCTTGCCCTCAGAGGTTCAATACGAAGCCTCAGGGGACTATGCATGGGGGCATCTCTTGAAATGTCCTGCAAATGTGAGTCATCAATCTTCCTGTGCAGGGAAGTCTTGGAGATCCACTAATGGGACTTCAGCCAGTGGCCAGTCTATAAAGAAGAAAGTCTGCTCATGCTTCAAAAAGAGAAGCCTGGTCTAGCAAGACCTAACTTAGTCCTTGAGTGGATGGAACTGGTGACTGAAAAGCCAAAAGGAGCCAGGGGCTCCCCCCACCAAAAAAAAACAAACCTGAGTGACTCCTGAGGAACAGATCCTCAACGAACTTTGAAAAAATAAAACTTGGTTAATTTGGGCTAACTGTGTATTTAAGCATCCAAAAGGAAAGTATACCAGAAATAAATAATCAGTAAGGTCTGAGAAATTGTACTTCAGATATAAACTTGAGAATCCTCCAAACCTCAATGCCAGATGGGACTACAGAGATACCAGCTGTAGTGGACTGAGACTACTGGGATTTCAGCCTCTTCAGAGTGTAGACTGTGTTGTTGGACTACCCAGGCTGTGTCATGGAGGCCAGTGCAAGAAGATCAAGACAGGACACATGCTTCTGGACCTCATTTGGGTGATCATGGGGGGAAGATCGCCATGTGGACAACAAGTGCAGGATTGATGGTTGTTTGGGCTTGCCAAGGAGGACGCTTCAAGCACTTCCTGGGGAAAACATGACATCTTTAGTAAAAAGAAAAAAAAGTCCCCCAACTCAGGTAATATATATATATAATATATATATATATATATATATATCTCCAATACCAATTGGAGGAAAAGATGGAATTTCCATGTTAATGTATCTCTGTGATGCTTTTTTGGTATCACAAGTTTCATTTATGTTATTTTGATACTATGTGTATTATAAAGTTCAAAAAAAGTCTGAGAAAAAGATGCAAGACATGTATGGCTGAATGCATGAACTGGGGTAGGGTAGGGGGCATGGAAAAGGGAGTGTGTCGAAATTGGACTGAGAAATGATGTATGAAACACAAAACACCAATAAAAGTATTTTATTCAAAACATATTTTAATATGTCCAAATGAACTTACCCTGATCCTACAAATTGCCTGTTGTTCTAGAACAGAAGTTGGGCATACTTGGTTCTTACCATTCTTTGGCCTGCTCATTTCCCATGCTATAACTAGTCCAATTCCTTGCCTGAAACATGCCAAGAGTGCTATAGTTGAAATCTTCTGTCTGGGCACTTTGTGGTCCTCCTTTTGGCAAGCCTTTTCTAGGAATCGCTGTCAACATTAGTATTTCCATAGCCCTCACCTACACTCTATTTTGTTCTCTTTGGTTAGTTACTTTATAATACTTTTATTTGCTCATTTATTGATTGACTTTTTTTTTTTGTTCCCATCTGAACATAAACCCAGAAGGGCCAAGACCCTCTCTACCTTTCGTTATTCTAATTTATACCTGGTACACTCAGAGCCCCATGCTCTGGCATGAGTCTGAAGGCCTAAGACTTATCAATATAGCATCCATGAGCCCATTCCCTTCCTCCAATTTGACACATTTTATATGACTTTAGTATTTATATACTAGCTAAAAATACTTTTTTAAATTCTAACCGACAGAATCATGTTGACATTTTACAGATGGAAAAGGATGCAAGGGGCTTGTAGAAATCCTCTGGGTATCATTTTTTAAGGGGGAAGTCTCTTTAATGAATAAAGTGTATTAGAAAGGGTGGGTAAGTTTCTCTATAGTCAGGAAATTGAGAAAGTTATAGAGAAAAAAATTTCAATCTAGTGAATTAGAAACCTAGGGAGGAAGTTAAAATTTAGGCTTTAAAGGTGGCACAATGAGGCAATGATTTGACTGAAACTGGAAAGTTGATTATATTATAATCTTCCTTAATATAAGGCCTAAAGATATATTCCCTAAAAATGGAAGTTGGGCTGACAGTTGATATTGTGAGAAAATCAACCCTGCATATTTGTAGCCCTGGGTGTCACATTCGTTTTCTAATTATCTGGTTCTTATTTGTTCTTAACCCAGAGGCTCGGAGGGAGGGAGATTCCATTATTTTTATAACATCCCAGGGGAATTTTTAAGATGAAATACAATTTTTTTGAAATACAAATTTTTAAATAGAATCACATTCATTATGTTAACAGTTATGTGCTAATAAAGGAATGTTTCAAAATGTACTATTATAGTAATGATTTTTAAGAGAATTTTTGTTTTCAATTTAAAACTTAACCTTGTGAATCGAATTTAGAATATGCCATTGAATAAATGCTTTATACATGTAATTTATAATTTACATGTAATTTACCAAGACTATGTGCTATATTGGAAAAAATTTTATAGCTTAAGAATCATCATATTCATTGCTTTAATTCTGCTGTGCTTATAAAAAACATTAGGGAAAATTTAAGTTATCCAAAGTAGTAGAAGAAGAAATGAATGGATAATTTTATGAATAAATTTTAAAATATTGAAAATATCACTTATATAAATGAGACCACTGTTAAATTTTTCTGTAAATATAAATGGAATAAAAATTTGAGGGGAGATGATTTAAGTATAAAATTATTTTTTATTTCTCAAGTTAGAGTACCTGGCTGAGCCAAAATAACTCTCATTGTAGGGTCATAAGTATCCACAGAGATTGACAAGACATTTTGCTAAGGTGCTCTGAGGTTTAGTACTGATTCTCAAACTTTGCTATCTAAAGTTGTTTTGTCTATCCTGAAGCAACCTGCTGATGAGGAGGAAATTTCTACATTTATCTAGAAATACACACACACACACACACACACACGCACACACACACACACACACAACACATTACCTCTTTTATTTGGTGCAACCTCCCCCCCTTGGGGAGGAAATATTCTCATAGAAAACTTCTATGGTTGCTAATCCTTATTTTTAAATTATTCAACAAATTTAAGTGATTTCATTAATGTCCTTCTGCTTCCTGTCTGGGAATGCAATTCCACCAGCTGTCTCACAGTCCTGCTGCCCTGCCTCCCCTCCATGATGAACTGTATCCTCAAATGGTGAATCAAAATACATCTCTCTTCCCTTAAAAAAAACACATTAAACAGATCCTCTAGACTCATATCTAGAAAGTTACTATCCTTTAATTGAACTCAGGACATTTTATTCCAGAAACTCTTGTTTGATTGTCGTTGAGTACATCTTCCTAACTTACTAATATCTTAGCACATGAGATACTTAGTCCATATGTCAGTTAGCTATACTTCTGATTCACTTTTCTTAGATCTACTTTCCTAGTTAATGTCAACTATGAATCATTAACTTCTTATCTATAATGGCACACATAATTATATGCCTTGATTTTATAAATATATATATATATATATACATACATATATTGAAATTGTAAAGTGATAAGACAAAGCCAACTTAAAGACAAAGCTCTGTTTCTCATATATATCATTTTGTGATGAGAACAGAAATATTTTCAAGGATATAAGCTATCTTTAGCTATAATCTCCATCCTGTAACAAGGAGCTCTTGGACATAATCTGTTATCTTTGACCATTGGACTAGCCTCTAATTAAATGTCACTCAGGTGGGTAGTGGGTCAACTTTTCTAGACTAGAAGACTGAAGATAAAACAAGTTTGTTTTGTTCTGTTGTTTTGGGACAGGGTCTCATGATATGATGTAGGATGTTATCCTGTGTAGCCAAGGATTACCTTGAAATTCTGATCCTTGTGCCTCCGTCTCTGAAGGACTGAGAATATAGATATGTCATCCTGTCTAGCCTTTCACAATAGTTTTTATATGCCTTCAAATTCTATCGCATGGGAAGATGCTAGGTTTATATCCTATTTATTGTTTCGGGGTCTGATTGACAAACACTGATCAGATCCATATATTGTTTCGGGGTCTGATTGACAAACACTCATCAGATCCATATAACCACTGTACTCTAACAATAAAATATAAAATCTTAATGAAAATAAAAAATGTCAGAACTCTCTAAATCCTTAGAAATTGTGTAGACAAATTTTAATCATTTTTATTATTATATTTTTGTCTGTCTATGTTGATGTGTGTGCTTTCATATGTGAGAAATGTGTGTATAAGTGTATGCACATATATGTGTGTGTATGCTGTGTGAGTCTAACCCACATAAACCAAGCATGTGAATGGAGAACAAAGAACAAAATTCATTGTCTGTCTGCACCTTCCACTTTGTTTGAGGGAAGATCTCCTTGTTGCCTTTTCACTGGATAAACCAGGCTAGCTGTCCTGTAAACGTCTGGGGATTCGCCTTCTCCTCAGCTTGCTGGAGACAGCAGTTGTAGACATGCACTACTGTGCCTGGCTTTATATACATTCTTGGATTTTAACTCAGGTCATTATGCTTGTGGGGTAAATATTTTTTCTCACTAAATAATCTCCCTTACTTTAAATTTTATTCTTTTTTTTGGGGGGGGGTCTTTTATTCCCAGCTGGCCTGGAGCTCGCTATGTAAACCAGGCTGGCCTTGAACTCACAGAGATCCACCTGCCTCTGCCTCTTGAGTGCTGGGATTAAAGGCATGCACCACCACGCCTGGCAAATTTTAATCATTTTTAAAACTAGTATTTCACAGGTCTGTGTGTGTGTGTGTGTGTGTGTGTGTGTGTGTGTTTCAGTCATCTGTCATATCTACACTAGCAAGAAAATTTGAAATTGACATATAGTTCTGTAGATTGAAACCCTGGCTTTACTTATTTATGTAGACTTTTAATACATTTTTTTTGTATTTCATACAGTACAGTCCATTCAATCCCAGTCACCTGATGCTCCTTCACCCACTGGCACCTCCCATAGCCTGCCATTGGGCTTCATATTCTTTCATTTGTATTAAGGCCTATTATAGTGTCCCCAGATATTCCTCAGTGCAATTCATCTACTGATGTGTAGACACCCTGTCCAAAGCCACCCACTTTAAGATCAGTTCTTCCTCATCCAATAGTAATCAGCTGCCAGTAGTTCTTCAGCTAAGATTGGTCTCTGCTGCCCATTTCCCCAGTTCCATGTACAGGGGTTCTGCATGCACAAGACCCATGCAAGCTCAGCTGGACAAAAATCCAGCACAAAACTGTAGAAACAGGTAGCAGAGCCCAACATTGGCTGAGGAAATATTGGCAGCAGATGGTGGTCAGGTGAGGAAGACTTGGCCTTCTTTAGAAAGGAGGCTCCAGATATGCTGACTAGAGCTCAGGGAGGAGATGGCACTGAGTGAGTCCGGAGAGTAATTTGGCGCAATGGACTCTAGTAGGAATGACAGGAGGTGTGAACTCCAGGGGTGGGTGGGGGGAGCGAAGGGGAGCAAGGGAGGTTGCCAAGGGAGAAGCTGGTATAATGGAGAGTAAGACTGACTGAGAAATTATGGATGAAACACATAAAAATTCAATTATAAAAAATTAACGAGTAAAAAAAATACAAAACTTATCTCTTAGCCTGAAAATTCCTCACTTAGAACTAATTTATCTTCAAAATTAAGATGCCTGGGCTCTCCTCTGAGGGCACAGACCCAGGAAACTGTCATGTAGCCAATCCTAAGTGTAGCAATATGTGAAGGAACTCAGTCAGAGGGGTTCTGCCCAAAATGACACAAAGGTCATGTAGGCAATATTTGCTTACTGTTAACAGTGCTAGCTTTGAGCCAGTCCATGCCCTCAAAACAATATGTTTTTCTTTTTACTTATAAGATTTGTAACCTGTTTTTGTTTCTTTGTTATTGTTTTTACTTTTGTTTTAGTTTAGTTTTGTTTATTTTAAATTTTTAGCAGAGTCTTCTGTAGCTCAGACTGGTCTTGACTTTGCTTTGTGATCCAGGCCTTCCTTAAACACTTAATCCTATTTTTTCATGTTCCCAACTGTTGAAATTACAGATGTGAGGCACCACACCTCTGATTTCATTTCTGAAAAACACCTGCCTCTTTCATTTTCCTCTCTAAATATTCTATATCAAGTTCTAATTAAAATTACAACAGAAGACTTTGGCCTCTTTCTCAGAAAAATCTAGTTTCAGATCTCTGGCTTTATTTCTCCCATTTTTCCTAAACACGTATTTTATTACTTCCTACTGTTATTGTCCAGGCCATTAAAATAGAAAAACAAAAGGAAGCTTCTTTCAGAGATATATCAAAGAATACAATAAAATTAAAAGTAATGTTGGCATTTGTAGTCCTTACATCTCTTGGACCTGCTGAGCACCACTTAGGTGCATTGTGACTTTGAAGATGTTGTGGCCTCCATGTGCTTTACCTCTTTTACCTGCGAAAGGGACACAATAATACTAATGATTTTATTTCATTTATAAGGTCATTGTCAGAAGAAATAATAGCATGTTGAAATAAAAAATAGCATGTTGAAGCATTTAGTATAGTGCTTGACATGTAATAAGGCTGTAATAAATGCTAGTAACAAATGTATTTAGTAATAAAGGATTCACTTAAAACACTTAAGAGTTACGTTTGTTCCTTTTGGGTGCTTACTGTTGAAAATAATACATTTTTGTTTTGATTTTCATGGAGTCTAACATCAACAAGCTTCTAGTTTTTGAGATTTGCAAACATCATTGGGCATGCAGTAGACATAAACTAAATGTCCACCCATCTGCAAATTAATGATGCAGAAAAGTGAAAGTGTTATCTCACTCCTGACATGTAAAATCTTTATGGTATCCTCAATGGTTTTGAAAATGGGTTCTGCACCTAATCTGGATTATAAGGCAGTATGCAGTCTTCCTGAGAAAGAATTTTCCCTTTGGATACAGAACTCAGGCAGAGTCATCTAATCAAGGTGATTGTAGTTAATAACATTCTGTCAGATTGTTTTGAATATTCTCACCTCAATAATTAATTAAAATAAAATCTAAATATTTTAAATCAAAATGGGAATGATTATGTATAACATACCTGAGTTAGAGTGTATTTAAATACAATTCATTCTTTTGAAACATGAACTAATTCTTACTAATGAAGTGTTGCAATTAAAATAAACCAAAAGATCAAGAATTATGTGCAATTATCTGCTGAATTGTTTATCAAAACTTTGCAAGAGTGTCCTTAACCTAGACTCCCTTAAAATGATGGATTGCCGCTGTAAACTTCATGATTATTAAAGGTATTTTATTCACAAAAGTTCTTTATTTAAAAAAAGCATTAATAAGGATTTATATATTGAACTTCAGAAAAGGATTTAATCACTAGTGTTCTAGTTAATAAGCTTCTAAAAAGGAATGCTGGGTACAAATGTAAAGGACTGTTGCACAAACTTATGCTTTCCTGCTTAAAGATTGGCTTATAAGAACTAATATTTTATTTCTAAGAAATAAAAAATAAATCTATACTTAGTGAAGCTTGAATTCAATAAACTGCAGATGCTTTCATCTATGCCATTCTAATTGTTACACTGCAACTTCGCTGAATATTAAGCTCTGATAGTTTGACGTAATTACATCCCTATGGATTGATAGGAGAAACAGAAGCCTATCATTTTCAATATAATGCTTGTGCAACCACCTGAGTATCACATCACATAAAGGAAAAGATACTGCTTTCATTACTGTTGATGCCTGCCTCCTATCATTATATTAATTTGGCATTTGCTCAAGTATAATGCACCCTTTACAATAGATTTGTCTGATATTGCAGTGGATACCCAATTGTTATCAATTGCCATGACAACAGTTTTATGATTCCACAGTTACATTAGATCTTATTAGTGCCAAAGCCATCCATGAGAATATTAATAATCCAGAAAGGTAAAACCTGATTTTCCCTTTGATTCTCTTTATTATATTCTCCCTATGAAGAGATGTGTGGATTTTTTTTCTTCTGAAGATTACATTAGTCCTCCTCTTCCTACTTGAGTTATGGAGACCTACATCAGAAATACCATTCTCCTTCCCTAGTTCACAGGTGAATCTTGCTAGCAATGTTCAAATTCTGCAACTTTACCCAGTGATAATCATACCACTCCATTTTTAAAAGAATGCCTTCTTCCTGGTCTCTCATTGTGTAACTTTCCATCCACTTCAATAAAAGGACTCAAATAAATAATCATTCTTAAAACTACTTTCTCTAAAGGGAAATGCTGTGAGTTTTAAGTTATATCTACAATATTTTATGTAATACTCTGTAAAGACACGTAAGACCATTAAGTAGTTAAAAGTTTGAACCCTGGAAGAGTTCAGTCCATTTTTTTTTCTGAGTTCACATACAATTTCAAAATTTGTTATCTGTGTCCATGAGAATTTGGACAAATAATTTAACCTTCCTTTGCCTCAGACTTTTAATCAGTAATGCAGGTACAAAAATGATTCCTATTTCATTGGGTTATAAAAATTGATTTCCTCACCAAATCTGAAGTATTTAATATTTATGAGGTGTTTAATACAGTTTTTGTCGCATACTATATGGAATGTAAATTGTGGTTAATTGAAAGAGTGGAGAACTACTTATTGCTTAAGCTAATCATAGTTGGGTAGTGGAAAAGATTTTTGGAGTCCTGTATTACATCATGAGAGTCTTTGAGGGGTGACTTTGTAGATAATGTAGAAGACTAATTGGGGCCGGAAGCCCTGATGATACATGACTAGGCAGAACCTCACTTTAAGAGCTCACTCTAATAGTTGAAAAGGAGATTTCTCCAATGAGAAGAATGAGATGAAATTAATGGAGGTGAAAATAAAGAACAATGTAACCATGGCCAATCAGGGTAGAAGGTTGGACTTTTCTCATCTCTGTGATAAAATACTGGGCAGAAGAAACTTAAGGAAGGACTGATTTATTGGCTCGTGATTTCATGTTGACTTCTCTCCAGCACTAAGGAAAGTCATGACCACTGGAGTAACTCTGATGCTGGTAATGTGACCATGAGTTGGTGGCTTATTCATAGAGATACAGACAGGAAGCAAAACCAGGCCTTCCCCAGGGAACCAATTTATATCCTTCAGGCCCCACCTCTTAAAGGGGATGTGTAGCCTTCAAATTAGTTCTCTTAGTTGAGTACCAAATATTCAAAATACAGCAGTCTGTGGGCATTCCAAATCTGAACCATAGCACATGCCTTGACTTATCCTAAGGAAAAACTAACATTACCTACAAAATTCTAAGGAACTTTGCTGAAAGATGCAGTTGCATTAAAACCACCCCAGGAAACTCGTTACCTACCAGTGCAGCTAATTGTCACCCCAAAGTAATGAGATTTAAAAATTATTCTCTTCTCTTTTTCTTCTGATTCGTCTAACCAGGGGATTTTTAGATTATTCTTCTTTGGATTCCTACATTAATAGAAGACTGAAATGTAATTTGAATAATGACTGTCACTAAATAAGGGGGAAAGAGAAGAAGAAAGCAGAAGTTTAAAGGAAAATGACCTTCACTAGGAGAATTTTGAGCTGAACTTATTTGCAGGCTATCTAGGTGGAGAAAGAGGATGAAGATAATAGTTACTATTTAGTGAATACACAGAAGATATTATGTCAGGCCTTTACTTACCTTGCATTCCATTATAATCCTATACCCATTTCTGTTTTATAAATACACATTTTGAAATAGATTATTGAATGTGTCCAAGACCAGTTACCTAGTGGGTTATTCTGATGGCATTTGAATCCTGTTTCTTTGATATCAATATATAAAAAAAATTCTATTCTTCCAAACATATTCTGGTATCTGGTAATCAGGGAAGACTGCATCATTAATAACTTAAAAATAGTTGCCAACTCATTTTTAAATCATGTCTTTTTGAAACCTGGTAAAGTTTTACTATATTTTCAACTTAAAATTAAAAATTTAAGATGGTGACCTATCTGAATAGACATAAACACAACAGAAGACCTGGATTGACTCTGTGATTTCGGAAAACTTGTAAGCCTCAGAGTTTGCACTGTAGGATGGAAATTATATTTGTCTTATAAGATTATTTTGAATATATAATCAGTGAATATTTGTTAAGAACTTTATATGCTACTTCACCATAATTTAGAATCAAGGCAAAGATATAAAATAATCAAGAGTAGCTCATTCAAGTGTAACTATTTTTTATTTTTTTATTTTATATTTAAAAATTATTTATTTATTTATTTATTTATTTATTTATTTTTGTATGTGTATGAATGTACTGTCTGCATGTAGGTCTGTTCACCCAGGTCGTGCAAAGCCACGGAGGTCAGAAGAGGGTCTCAGATTCCCCTGGAACTGGAGTTCTCTTGGAATTGGAGTTACGGACAGTTCTCAGCCTCCATATGGGTGATGGGGATAGAACCCGGGTCCTCTGCAAGAGTGGTCGGCGCTCTTAACCACTAGGCCATCTCTCCAGCCCGGATGGAACACTATTTTTATAATGATTTAATTAGAAACTTTCTATGAGAACCCATGCCTGAGATTGCAATGAAAATCAAAAGCACAATGATTGGCTGAGAAAAAAAAAAAAATTATATATATATATATATATATATATATATATATATATATATAATCATATTTTGTTTTTTTTCCAGCATAGTGCCTGCCAAAATTAGAAACAAATATATTTTACGCCTTAAAATATATTTAGCATTACAAAATAAACTTCAAATTAAAGCTAATCAGAAGAACTAAAGACAGTCCCTTCTTTTTATTCAAAGGAGCAATTGCCCCAGAAGACATTATAGTCATGAACATATATGTAATGAACTCTGGTACACTCAGTTTCATATAAACAGTACTACAGGATTGTAAAAGACAGATTAAACCCAACTCACTTGTATTAGGTGACTCCACTATGTCCAATAGACAGGTCAACCAGACTAGAAAATAAAAAGAGACATCGGGGCTGGAGAGATGGCCTAGCGGTTAAGGGCACCGAGTGCTCTTGCAGAGGACCTGGGTTCGATCCCCAGAAACCACATGGCAGCTGAGAACCGTCTGTAACTTCAATTCCAGGAGAACTCCAGTTCCAGGGGAATCTGAGACCCTCTTCTGACCTCCGCGACATTGCACGACACGGTACACAAACCTACATGCAGACAGTATATTCAGACACATATAATAAATAAATAAAATTAAAAACTTAGAAAAAACAGAGACATCTGACTTAAAAGATAATATATCCAAAGGACTTAATAAATATTTACCAAGTATTCAACCCAAGTATCAAACAATACACTTTCTTTTAAGCACCCCATGGAATCTTCTCTAAAATTTATCACATACTACAGCACAAAACAAATCTCAGCAATACAAAAAAATTGATATAACTCCATGCATTCTATCAGGCCACAATGCAATAAAGCTTATAATCAACAGCAAAAGAAGCTCTAGTAAGTACATGAACTCATGGAGATTAATCAGGACACTTCTGAATGATAAATAGGTCAAAAAAGGAAACAAAAGTATTCCTGAAACTAAATGAAAATGATAATACAATAAACCTCTGGACACTTTAAAAGTAACCTTAAGAACAAAGTTTGTAGCCCTAAGTGCCTACATTAAAAATGCAGAAAGATCACATATTGTACAACACAATTCAAGATTTTGGAAGGGCAAGAACAAACCAATCCCAAACCTAGTAGATGGCAAGAAATTAAAAAGTCAGAGCAGAAATTAATGAAATAGAAGCAAAAAAGTAATACAAAGAAGCAATGAATCTAAAAGCTGATTCTTTGAAAAGATAAAAGATAGACCCTTAGCCCAGTTAACCAAAAGAAATAAAGAGCACATCTTAGCTGGAGAGATGGTTCAGAGGTTAAAAGCACTGACTGCTCTCACATAGGACTTGAGTTCAGATTGCAGCACCCATATGGTCAACTGTCAGTAACTTCTGATCCAGGGGGACCTGACACGTTGTTCTGGTTTCCATGAACATCACACTACATGGGTGCACTTACATACACACAGGGAATACATTAATACACATAAAATAACAATGATAAAATATTAACAACAGAACACATTCAAATTATCAAAACCAGAAGGACATGGGGGAAACCAGAATATAGGCACCAATACTTTAGAAACCTACACTGTATTAAATTTGAAAATCTAAAAGAAATGGATGCATTTCTAAAAATTTGTGGAAATATTCCATGCAAAATCAAGAGATCAATGGTTAAACAGACCCATAACAAATAAGGATGTTGAAACAAGCAATACAAAAGCTCCCAGCTAAATAAAGCCCATGCCAAGATAGCTTCTCCCAGATTTTCAATGCAAATCTACAAACAATACTAATTAAAGTATTCAAAATGATAAAAACAGAGAGAGAACTCCCAAACTCCTTTTGTGAATCCAGTATCACTCTAAACTTTACCCAAATCAGGTAAAGACACAAAAAATAAAACTATATGCCCATATCCTTAATGAACATACATGTAAAGGTATTAATGTAAAAGTCTCACAGAAATATCAGGTATGATTATAGTTCTGACAAAAAAATTATATAATTTCAATTCATATGTTCAAAAGTTTAAAACATTGCCTCATATAAATTCAGAATAATCTTTACTCCTACATTTGTTTTGGCCAGATGAGTATGAGATTTGGATATTCAAAGTCTCTGTAGAGTTTGATTCCTATAGGCTTGTTTGCACCCTGTCTCAACATGCAAAGTGTGAGGAATAATAGAATGGGAACCCAAGAGCTCACATCTGGTTGTATGATTTATGGACCATATGATGTATGAAGCTAAAAATATCCAGACTAAATAGTGATATCTGTTTTTTTAAGATACTTGAGGTTAAGAATGCCAAGAAGTCAGAAGTTAAAGTTTGCTGAGAAGATAATGTCTTCTGAACATGATGAAGTCACTGCACTCATGAACTTATATCAGTGTGGTTGCTGGAACAAGGTATATATAAGAACAAGCCAACAACACTCCAGCTCATAGAGGAAAGGCCTCAAGAAGCAACATATCTCAGCTGACATGCCATTGGCCATTGATAGTTACTATGTGAGAGAAAGTTTTCTTCATGGTCCATGGTAGATTGGCTGTACTCCAGTGGATAGCACACTATCCCCATGAACACACAGGCAGTTCTAATTGTATTCTTGGAGGAGGAGGAAAAGGAGGAGAAGGACAAGAAGGACGAGAAGGAGGAAGAGGAAGAAGAGTGGACACGAAGTTGGGAGGGGGATGTAAGGATGTTCAATGAGGAGTTGTAAGGCAGACCAGGAGGGTGGATATGATTTAAATGCATTGTATTACTATATGAAATTACTATGAATAAGTTTAAAAGTAACTAAAAGAAGTAATTGCTCTTCTAGTCTATGAATTTATTACAGCAGAGAACTGAATGGTGGGCTGCAATGAAAAATATAAATGTAAGAAATATTTGAACAGATTTTACATTTTAAGATGATTCAACTGTTACAAGAAAACAGGAAAAGGATTTGGTTGTGAGGAAATGAAATGTTTGAAAGATTCTCACGATCATCTTGGACATCTCTAAACAAATTACTGTCCCTAGCCTTCTGTTGTCAACCTGTCTACAGTAAGCCTTCCTGACATTTCTAACAATCCTTATGAATTTATTGCACTCAGTACCTTCAATAACATACTGTCATTTACTTTTCAAAGGATTCTTGGTCTATTAAAATATATCAAACATTCTGAAAGATAATGAAATTCCCTTAAATCACTAGGAGACAGCACTAGTTTTATATTATCCTTACTAATATTTCGACAATGTACATCTTAGCTAGGTAAAAGCTCAATAACTAGAAACACACATATATACATATTATGTGTGTTTGCCTTCTGTGTGTATATGTGTGTGTTTCCATAAGCCACCACAGTGGCCAGAGCTGATGAATTATCTTCTCAGCTCACTTGTTCCATAGAGCTATTATATAAAAAGGAATTGTTTAAACACATTTGTCATTAGACATTAATAGTATTACATGTTTGACAGTATTAGATTTCACTCAAAATTCAATAATTATTGTTTGAGTACTAGCCATTGTTCTAGGCCCTGGGAATATACTGTGAAATGTAGACAAAATGTGGTCTGGTCTCTTACTGGAGTGGAAAGATACTTCAGTGTGGCAGAATTCCGAGTGCTCTTAACTTCCCTTTAACCCCCATAATGGGCTATTTAATATTTTTATTTCTAATCTCTTTCTCCCTTGCTGCTACTCAAGGAAGTTGCTTGAATTAATTTGAAAGTGTCAGAGAATCACAAAATTAGAAGTTATTCAAAAAGTATGGCAAACATTTCTGAAAATATGACTAGCAAATATCAGGTCAAATTTCATTTCCTCTTATTCCCAATCAGCAAAGATATATAGTCATAGAGTTACCCTACAAAACTACTCTTTACTATATGATTTATATTGTGATGCTATTGTTATAAAAGATGTAAATGACAATTTGCCTTCAAAATAATTTCAGTCTATTGGTGTGAGAAAATAGCTGTAAACAAGTACAGGATTAATAATGGTGATTAAATTATTAGATTAACATTAGGTCATATGTTCATCAAAGTAATCTGAAGTAGAAAGTTTAGCTAGAAGATGGGTTTAATTGAGAGTTCAGGTTTAATTAAGACTTATTCTGTTTCTGATGTTTATATTTCAGTAATCTGAATTACACACTTGTCTTCATATTGACACTGCTTTCTGAACTTCCACAGCTGTAGTATGAAGTTCAGGATTCAGATGGAAGTCAGCTTTCCACAGACATGAAACAGTTTTTAAGGATGGTAAAGTGGCAGAATAAATTCAGTTGCTTTATTCCATTATCCATGAACTACAACTTCTTGATAGCTGTATTTATATAGCTACTATAAGGAAACAATATATTAAAAATAAGTGGTTTTGAGGTTTAAACAGTATATAATGTGGCTTAGAAGAGAATGGATATACATAAAAAGGAAATAGTGTTTCAATTAAAATAAATTTAACCTCTTCTATCCCTCAGCATCATGTTTATGTTTCTCCTTCAACCACAATACAATGTTTTTTTGTTTGTTTGTTCGTTTGTTTGTTTTTTGTCTTTTTGAGACAGGGTCTTCCTATAGTTCTGGCTGTCCTGGAACTCACTCTGTAGACCAGGCTGGCCTTGAACTCACAGAGGTCTGCCTGCCTCTGCCTCCCAAGTGCTGTAGACCAGGCTGACCTTGAACTCACAAGTGCTAGCACTTGGGAGGCAGAGGCAGGCGGACCTCTGTGAGCTCAGGGCCAGCCTGGTCTACAGAGTGAGTTCCAGGACAGCTGGGGCTACTGGGGGACCCTGTCTCAAAAAGACAAATAAAATAAAATAAAATAAAATAAAATAAAATAAAATAAAATAAAATAAAATAAAATAAATTAAAGGCGTGTGCCACCACACCCAGCCCTACAATACAATCATATGAAGTAATTTAAACTAGATCTAAAAATGGCAAAATCGCCGGGTATGGTTATATACACTTTTAATACCAGTACTCAGGATGCAGAAGTAGTTGCATGTCTGTGAAACTGGAAACCAACCTGGTGTATATAGCAACAAGCTAGTGCTACAGGGAGCATCTTCTCAAAAACAAAGCAAAATAAAACAAAATAAAAAAGAACATGAGAAATATCTAGCCTGGTTAAGAACTGAGTTTAGATTCACATCAGTGAGATGTTCAGATTCTAAGATTAAACATGTTACCAATGCTGTAGGTTCACAAGAACAGTGCCCCAGGTGCTTGTGGGATTCATTTCCTTTTGGTCTTGTATCACTTCCCAGGCTCTAACAGTCCTTCTGCTCCCTCTTCTGCAATGGTCGCTAAGCCATGGGTGAGTGAAGCTGAATATAGGCAGCCTGTCCATGGACCCACCATGCAAGCTGAGATAGACAAAAACCCAGCACAGAACTGCAGAAATGGGTAGCAGGGCACAACCTTGGCTGAGGAAATATCGGTAGCAGATGGTAGGCCAGTGAGAAATACCTGAACTTCTTTAGAAAAGAGACCCCAGGTAGGCTGACTAGAGCTCAGGGGATGAGCTGGCACTGAGGAGTGAACAGGGAGAATAATTTGACACAATGGACTTTGACACAAATGACAGAAGGTGTGAGCTACAGGAGGATGTCAAGGGAGAAGCAGGTGTAATGGCGATTAAGACTGAAAAATGATGTGTTAAACACATACAAAAATTCAGTAAAAAATAAAAAAATAACAAATGTGCAACTAAAAAAATTAAACATGCTGTTTGTTATCTTTATTTCTCCTTAAAAATCTGTGCAACTGGGCTTCTTTATAATAAAATGAGAGCACAGGACAAGAAATCATCTGTGTCTGAGGGTTTTGTGAAGGATACAGATGAATGAAAAAAAGTTTTTTGGCCTGGGTTGTTTCACCAAATGTGAATAAGGAAGACATTGAGGAAGACAACCTTTTTTACAGTGATTCCTGATGATGTTCACATGACTGTTCTCCACTAATGGATTCTCAGAAATGATGAAACCGTGCATCCATAGGAGGGAGGAGCAACAACAGCATTGTCCTCACTTGTGAGCTGAGCAGATAGTTGGTCCCCATTCTATATGGGCTACTTTATCTTCTGAGGTGCAAGTAGAGATTGTAAGCAAAATTTCTTGCCATTTACTTACTGAGAGAGAGAAAGAGAGAGAGAGAGAGACAGAGAGAGAGAGAGACTTTGTATACTGTCTGTGGTGTGTGTGTGGGGAGTTGGGGGACACACATGATCCTGTTTGTGGAGGCCACACGTTGACCTCAAGTGTCTTCCTCCCTCTCTTCTTTCTGTTTTGAGACTGAACTGGCAGCTCTCACTGAACATGGAGCTCATCGCTTCAGCTCGGTCAGCTGGTCAGCACGTCCAGGAACCCTGTACCCCCGCCTCCCAGCACTGGAGTCTCAGGCACACGCTGCTGTGTTCTGCCTTTTTCACAGACTCCAAGGAATGGAACATGGCTCAGCGTTTACCACCAAATCCATCACCCAGCCCCACAAACACTATTTATACATTTATGTGAATGATGCTCAGTAAAACACTTGAATTTTAACAAGTGTGGTGTTAAAACTGAACTGAGAGAACTAGAGGGATAACATGGAAATTTGCCTTTTTTTAGGTAGCTAAGCAGAGTCAGTTCCTAGACTTGGATAAATTAATTTTTTTTTCATTTCATTTCTAAATTCCCCAAAGTTGTAAGATTCCATTAGCCTCTCAGTTTGCTCTTAAACACCACTAGAACCGCTGCTCAGAATTATAACCTAATTATAATATATACATTTGGGGATACTTTTATGTTAAGAATTTGTGCAACTTTAGCATATGAAACCAGATGATTTGAACCAAGGAAAAACCACATGAGAAGAGTAATGTGGATGGAGAGATTTAAGAAAAACATGAACTATTCCTGACATTTTCTCTTTTAGCATTAAGTGTTTATTGAGACTGCATACCGCAATAATGATGGCTAATGTTTCATGGTATAATGGAAAATGACTGACTGATATATTAGAGCAACTATACATCTGAGTGTGTACTTAGCAGCTTGGCTGGTTTTAATATCTGCCATAATTACAGATACAAAGGCTGGCAGGTTTAGCTAAAAATGATTAAGTAATCACTGAAACAAAATGCAACATGGTTAAATTTTTTTTAAATGAAAACTACTTCTCCCATTAACATGCAAAATAATTTTGACACTCTCAGAAAATAATTTTTTTTTAATTTTATTTATTATTTTTTTCTTTGTGTATGAGTGTACTGTCTGCATGCAGGTCTGTGCACCCGTGTCGTGCAATGCCTCGGAGGTCAGAAGAGGGCGTCGGATTCCCCTGGAACTGGAGTTCTCCTGGAATTGGAGCTTCAGACGGTTCTCAGCCGCCATGTTGGTGCTGGGGATCGAACCCGGGTCCTCTGCAAGAGCGGTCGGCGCTCTTAACCGCTAGGCTATCTCTCCAGCCCCCAGAAAATAATTTTTATAAAAAATTATACGTAGGCCATGCAAAAGTTGCATAAGCATTCTGCTAATTAAAGATCAAAGCAACCATCTCATGGCAGGATAGAGCACAGACATTGTGTGTCACATCGTACTGCATCTTGGAGAGGTTCCCACTCAGTAACTCTCTAAAAACTTGGTCTGTGAAGCAACATAAAATGAGTATTAATTATTTTGTACCTATCAGTTTCTATGAAGTTTGTAGCTTTTTACTGTTGAAAGTGAAAAGGAGAGGTTATTTTTTTTCCCCTCTCATTTTAAACCATTTTCCCTTCCCTCTGATCTGTGACACAAAAGTGGGCATTACCTGCTGAACTTCAGTTCCTTCCAACAAGCCAATTGGTGAAAGAAATCAATCTCAGAAAGTAGTCCTCAAAGTAAATATCTACTGAAACAATTATGTTTAGCTAATGACGTTTATTAAAATTGGATATTCTGTCCTTGGCAAATGTCTAGATTCAAAAATTATTCAAAACTACTTTAAGTTACTACAGTCAATACATATAGGATAGATAAATGTGACATAAATGAATTGTACACATAAATAAATATTATAAATCATTTTCAGTTTTAAATACATGTATTCTTGATAACTATAGTGATATCATCAGTATGTAGTAATGGGGCTGTTTCTCATGTTGATCATAGGAAAACCAAACATGAGCATAGAAAGCAGCTCCACTTTGCCTATGGATTCATTCTTCCTCTCTCTACTAAGCTTCCAGGGTTGTGCTGAGTTTCTAAGCTTCGTTAATTAGCTTTGATTTCTTTTCATTTCCTTTCAGATTCTTTAACAGTAACAATTCTTCCTTTAAAATAACAGTTTCCTCTTTGCTACTTCTCTGTGGTTGATCACCTATGAAACTGAAAGATCACTGTATCTGGTAATGACAAAGTGAAAACATTCCCAGCTTAAAAAAAAAACAAAAAAAAAAAACAACAACAACAGATCTGAAATTCATTCCAAAAATATAAAACTGCATTGTGAACTCAATGTTCTACTGATATTTTAATAAGCATATTCTCTTTTGGTTACATTAATTCAAAAATGTCCAAAATGTATAATACTAGTTCCAATGCAGATTTTTTGAACATATGGAAGATACATAGAAAGCCACCATTTCTACAAAATTTCTGTGTTTTCTAACACTTGTTTTTAATATATAATATCAAAAGCATAGCTGCTGTGAACATTCTTATACATGCTATTGGAAGACAGATTTCATTCATGTGAAACCATTCCCAAGGAATAGGATTTCTGTCCTGTAAGACACACTGTGAAGTATTTTTCCAAACTGCTTTTGTTAACTTACCCATCTGCTAATAGTCTGGGAGAGATCCAATTATTGTGTGTTCTGGGGAGCTACAGGAATTCTCAGAGTCTCATTCCATTATTATTATTTTTATTCATGTGTCTACCCTGATGACTAACTTGGTGTGTATAATTGAAAAGGAAGGACGTATTTGTGGTATTGATGGCGCACAGTAAGACCCTAGTCATGGATTAAAGGGGGGAAAATACGTGGTAAAATATTCATGAAGATAACATATCCAAACATTCTCTACTGCGCTAAAGTACTACCTACCATACACTTATTAGTGGCTCTGCTTAAATTAAGAACCTATATATCTAATTGCATTGCTTCATTAGTAGGATCAAAAGGCTTTACATTCTCGGAAACCTGTCAAGCCCATGAAAGGTAACGCCAGCAGATTGACCGATCCAAAGTCAACCAGCCTCCAGAGAGAGTGGATTCTGTTTCTACCTCTTCATTCCACACTGTTTGCCCCCCTCTTTTAAGGCCCTAGGTGATACAATACCTGCGGAAGAAGCGGTAGCGTGGTAGAATGTATTGTCGGCTAGCGATTAGGGGTTGTAATGGTGAAACTATTCAGCAGATGTATGTCTGGCACACTTACATCTCCCCCCAGCACACCATCCCAATTTGATCAACTTGATTGACACTCATTTGATCAACTTGTTTGAACATACAAGTCCCCCCGCTCCCTGCTGGGTGGTGGGGCTGTGGGAGTTTTGGCCCAACAGCCTGCAGATAGGTTATACATGAAGGATGAAATGGCTTGTACTCGATCGGATTTCACTTATGAGCTAAATGAAGAACAAAAAAAACTGGAAAGAGGAACAGGTTGCATGCCGACATTTATGGCAATATGCATGATCTGGGATGGGGTGGGGGGTGGTGTGTGGGCGGGCGGGGAAATGGGGAAATATTAAGGCCTGAACTGAATTGGAAAACCATGTATGAAATGGGCATTCAAGGGAGCATCATAAAAGAATCAATTAAAAAAACATAAAAAGAAAAAAGAAAAGGAAATGACAATTTCATAGGAATTTAAGAAGGCCATATTTCTCACCTGAAACCTGTGACATCGGCTTATTCTCCTTTGGATTTAGTATGCTGTTTGGCTATTTCGCATTTCTTCCCTTCTGTATTGGGGGGGCAGGGGACAACCAGTTGTCATCTTGAAGGCACTCATAACATTCTCTCATTTTGAAGTTCCATAGGCCCTTTCAAAAATTTTCCCTTTTGTGACATCTTCATACATGAGACCTCTGTCAAACACTCATCTGCTATCCATGTGTTAAGTACACAGGCTGGAATAATTGATAGGTGGGAGGAGTTCAATGCTCTGGAATATATACTATAACTTGACCCTTATCCTTCTAACTCATACATCCCTTTTTGTGTAAATAGATATTTAGTGTGGCTGGGTTACTGAATCGCATTAGTGTCTCCTCATAGGCTTTAAGTATTCAGCAATTATTTTGTTCTCCAGTTGGTGGCACTGTTTCTTTGGAGGTCTTAGAATAGTGTGGCCATTTGGAGGAAGTACGTCATTGGTGGTGGGTTTAGTGAGTTTAACAACCTTGTGGTCTCCAGTCTCCTCATTCTTTTATCTGCTTCCTGTGCTCATGTGTGAATGATGGACCTCTCTGGCCCCAGCTTTGCTTTGCTATCCAGCCCCAGCCACCATTCGCTTCCACACACCACGTCGACCAGATCCGGATTCTATTCCCTGGAACAACCGTTCCACTGCATCATCCATTTAAGCTCTTCAATAGCTACCAACTTATTTTTTCATTTTTTTTTTTTTTTTTTTTTTTTTTTGTTTTTGTTTTTTATCACAGCAATACAGAAACAAGCTGATTCTAATTACAGTTATGTTTGGTACACGCAGAGCTCCGCGCGGTCTGTTAGGCTGAATGACAGTTCCTGACATTGTGGTTATTGTTTGGAATAATGTGGACAGAACTTTAGGAGGGACTTTGCGGCTAGAAAAATCTCAGTTGCCAGATTTTCTGCTACACTAGTAGCCGACTTAAAAGGCCTCTCTAGGGAGGAAGACCCTAGAAGAACCAGCATTACTATGGCCGACTGGGCAATAAAACATGTAGTTAAAGAGAGGAAATCTAAAACGTGACTTAGGCACGCAACTGGATATTTTGAGCAAAGAGCTCTCGCGCAATGCAGTTTGCCCACAAGCCCCCAAATGCTTGCCTGGCTGATGCAATAACAGTTGAATGAGCAATGGCTAATTCTTTCTTTGGATGGACCGGATATTTCAACGACCAGCCAATGTAGAAAGTGGTGCGCATGCGCTAGGTAATACGGTGAATGATTATACAGATCCTACCAGTGAAGAAGCGAAGCAGATCGGATGCAGAAAAATGCAGAACATCGATACAGTTTATGATCTGAAATACTAGTCATTCTATGGAAGACTCTAAACAGGTCGGGCGTTAAGGCAGTGTGAAGGGAGAAGGTTCCTTTCTGATAAGGGAGAGTTAACACCGTGACTGTAACGATTAGAGGATGGCTGGTTCGAGATTAATAACAATGTTAAAAACACAACAGAAATATCTGTACCTTCAGGGCAAGACAAGACAACACCTAGTTAAGCCTCCAATTTTTGGAAAGGAAAATACTGAAAAGCATTTTCTACTCCAAGTCCAGGGACGAGAAATTTGCGCAAATGTGGTTTAAAGTAGCGAGAGTCCATACCGAATTGTAGCCAAACTCGATCAATTATCATTCATGTGTTTCTGGCTTTAGAGGCATGACGGATGCAAGAGTGAAGGGGTCATTAGTTCTTCCCTCCTCATTTCAGAGAGCCACAGAGCCAGGCAGAGTGCAACTGGGAAATTCCTAGTGAATAAAGAAGGCCTGATAGGCCATTGCGCTGATTAAAGTGGGAATGTTTGAGGAGCTTGGTCACTGAGCCAGCAAGAGACACCCAAGAAGACATTCAGATGGCAGAGTCTTGTGAGCATACTTCGCCAAGGAGAAGCCCTGACAGTATAGGGAGTGGTACCCATCGTCGCCCCAGCTTCGGCAACCTACCCATCCCAGCTCTCCCCTGTTTCGGCTCCCGACCTACCCAGGCTTAGAGGAAGAGATTACATTGGTTGCAGCTTACACACTCCCTCCAACACTACTCTCAATCCTAGGAAGAGCTTTGAAGCACACATCTAAAGCCCTTTGGAAATCAAACTTGTCCCAAGAAGGCATCGCATTGGAACGCTACTGGACTTTACTATTGCCCTGCATGGTTTTTGGTGCTTTGTTTTGGTTCAGTATTTCTCACTATGCCTCTATTCTTCCCTTTGGAATGAAAACGAGTATTAGGTTCCATTGTATATTAGGATCATGTAAATTTTCTTTTGATTTTACGGACATTTTCAGTTAATATATTTCTGTAAGACTCATTAGAGACTTTGGACTTTTGAAAAGTATTGAGACTATTAAAGACTATGGAGACTTTTTTTTTTACTTCTTTTTGAGACAGGGTCTCCCTGTAGCGTCTGGCTGTCCTGGGACTCCTCATGTAGAACCAGGCTGGCCTCGAACTCCAGAGATCCGCATGCCTCTTCCTCCCAAGTGTAGGCCAATTACAGCATGCTGGAACTGTTAGCTTTCTAAAATATGAATTGAAGTACTTGGTAAGACTATGGGGCACTTTTAATGGTTGGAATATCAATGCAGTTATTACGCATTTTATTAGTAGGTAAGCGAGCGCTCTATTGGGGCGACGGGAGTGGGTGAATGTTGGTTGTTTGAATTAACAGTGTTCACTGCTCATTAAGCTTCTAAAGACATTCAGCACGATTTTTGTCTCCAGGTTGGTGGCACTGTTCTTGCAGATCTTAGAAGGTCAGTGGCCATTATGCTGGAGCAAGTACGTTATTGGGGGCAGGCTTCATGAGTTTAACAAGCGCCTTGTGGTCTCCAGTTCTCTCTCTTTCATCTGTCTTCCTGGGCTCATTGTGAGATGTGACCACTTGGCTTGCTGCTCCAGCCCTGGCCAACATGATTCCTGCCACAATGGACTCTGATTCCCTTGAACCATCAATATTAAGCTCACTAATAGTCTTTTCTTTTTATAAGTTTCCTTGCTCATAGTGGTTTTATCACAAGCAACAGAAAAGTGACTAATACATTTAGCATTTGTTGAAATGTGTTGAATTGCTTATTTTATGCTCTACAAGTTTCCTTGAATATGTGCTATTTCTATTATAAGGAGTAGGATCTCCTGGAAAATTGTTGCTTGTACATTTACCTGAAATGACTTAAGTTTTCTACTTCAATGCTCTTGTCTTAAATGGTACAATCAGAGTAAGCACCATTGTGAGGTTCCTAAAACATAACTCTCCACATAATAGTGTTGAAAACCCAGCTCTGAGCCATTATATGGAGAATCTAAAGTAGCTGTATCCGTAGCCGAGGTGTCAGTCATTTTTGAAAATGTTTTGAGTGTAATTGTTCCGTTTAAATGGTCTATTAAATCATCTTAAATAAACTTTCCTAAACTATGTATTGGGAAATTAACTGCAAGTATGGCCGAACAATTACAGTTTAATGGCATGTAGTTCCATATTGCATACACATAGTTAACTAGAAGTTCTGTAATAGCGTGTCAAGAGTTATTATACAATAGAATCTATCTGTTAAATATGTTATAATAAAAATCAAATAATATTAAATAAAAATGAAAATATCTGATATTTAATTATCTAATCAATGGAGTTATCAATATTAGCCAATTTAACCATAATCAATAGTTTTAAATAATTTTCAAGTGTTTGAAAAGGTGAAACAAATGATTGTCATAAGTTTGAAATCTGCCTGGGCTACATAGTAAGTGTCAGAGAAGCCTGGGCTACAGAATGAGATCCAATTTCAAAAACAAAAGCATTAAAAATAAAGCAAAAATTCTAGACAGAAATCTTAAATGTTGAGAACTGAGTTTATTTTAAGGTTAGTACTCTCATATTAATAGAAAACAGAGATTTGATGGTATATAGTTCTATGTGTGTGTTGCATTTGAGAAGGGCCCATAGGAAAGTTGAGGCCTCTTATTCCATTTCTTCATGTTCTTTTCTCAAATCACAGCTCTTTATTTGAAATATTTCTGAACACAAAATTTTCTCTTTATTCTGAAAGTCATCTTATCTTTGCACAGCTTACGACTGTTTCTCAATAGAATGTTTGTTCCACATTCTCCTTTGTAAACTCTGAATGGAGTGCCAATTTCTGATAATGATTGTGGGCACTTGGGCATCTGCAATATTGCTTCCCTCATCACCTTTTCAAGTGAACATGTGTCTGTAGTTTTTCTTCCTACTTTTATCAATGTCATTTAATGTCTTGTGCATTTGTGAATATGGCTGTCTTTGAGCAAACTGAATTGAAATATTCTGGAGTATCACTTCATCTTGGACTTATTTTTGTTTTTCTAAATGTCTGTGTTTTTCTGAGTGCTCTCAGCTCTAAACCCCCATGATGAAGTGTCGTGGTGATAGCAGAAACTTTTAGCTAAATTTAACCCTATAGTTTAAAGTCCATTTTTGAGAATTTGCATATTTGACTAAAAAAACAAACTTAGCATTACTAAAGTAAATTTATTTGCTCAAATGATATTTGATGCTTAAAATAAGACATCATCCTGAGTGCTAAGAATAAAGGTGTGCACTTTTACCTGTCCAACCTAATTTTCAGAAATGCAATTTCTAGGTATCTGTCAGGAAGCAAACACTATGGCTGGATCAGTCTCAAATCACTTAATATCCTTGGTGGAATGACCTCTTCAATTTTAACTAGACAAACATAAATTAACCTTTAGAATTGTTGTTTACTAGGGGGTGTGCGAAGGACTTTCTGATTCCTACAATCAACACAAATTTAAAATATCACATTTTATAGATTTTTGGGAAAATGACAAATGTCCATTCCATGTTACATGTTAATTTTCATTTTAGATGTTTTGTATTTTTTATTTATTTATTTTTTATTTTTTATTTATTTATTTATTTATTTATGCTTTTATTAGACAGGTCTCCCTATAGCCCGCAGCTGGCCTGGAACTCACTCTGTAAGACCAGCTTGCTCTCTGAACTCCAGAGATCTGCCCTACCTCGTCCATGAGTGCTAGATAAGGCGTGCACCACCACACCCAGCTTAAAGATGGTTCTTAGCCGCCATGTGGGTGCTGGAATTGACCCAGGTTATTCTCCAGAAGTTGCACTCTTAACCATGACCTATCTCTCCAGCTCCCTTCATTTTAGAATTTTACAGTCATTGAAAATAAAGCTTAGGGGAACATGAATTAAGGCTTGACCTGGTTCTGAATTTCAAATATTTGAGCATTTTAAAAGTTCTTGGTCCTGCCATTTGACCCAGTCATACCACTGGCCTGGGTATATACCCTCTTCGACTCAAGATTACCTCATTAATTATCTTACGGATCAGAGATATATGCATCAGCTATAATTATCTTGCTCTCTGACTCACAATCAAGCAAAAACTGGAAAATCACAAGCCCCTAACATGACGGTGGATACGAGAAAAATGTGGTACATTGTACACAATGGATTCTATGCAGTGGCTAAAGAAAGACAACGTGGCATGGAATAGCTTGTCAGGTAACTGATGGAGTCTAGAAGCTACTATGTTAAGTGAGTAACACCAGTCCCAGAAAACAAACACACAATTGGTATATCTCATATTTGGATGCTAGTACCAATAACCCAGTTATAATATTTCTTGTGGGAGAGGGATGCATATTAAAAGAACAAACAACGAAAGATTGCATCAGAAACTGACTGAAAATGGTGACTAGGGAAGGGTGGGAGGGGTGGGAGAGGAACACAGGTGTGTATATTATATTGGTCATTTAATTATGTGAGTGGTTCCATCAAGTATCCAGTTTTGCCCAGACTCTGTCTACAGGATACATGGTGTTTTAGACTTAGTAAAAGTAAATATGTGTATATTAAACAACATTGGTTTGTAAAAGTGATAAAAGAAACGGTAATTCACCTGAGTTAATTGGTGATAGTAATTGCTGTGTAGTCCACATTAGCTTTAATTAACAAGAACTGTTAACATTACTTTGGATTGGTATAAAAACAAATGTTTCTATAATTTTGCTGTCAATATAGTATCACCTGGTAGCAATCTCTTTCACCTATAGGATGATTTAATTTAAAAATAAACTTTTTTCCCAAGTTATACAATCAGTAACCCAAAACAGCATGGGTGAACTTGATGAATCTGTGCCTTGACTCCATACGATAGTATATTATACTACAATGCTTTTTGAGACTCATGGTCAAAAAATAAAAATCAAAAATAAAAAAGGAGGATAATCAGATAGATATGAAACTTTTTGTCAAAAACCTTGCAATCCAAATCTTAAAACTAACTATGGGAAAGGATTTGTATGTTCCAATAGGCCAGAGTATCACCAACTTAATGGCTGAAAGAAAATGCAGCTTTGCAGAGTAGGATTACCACGAGAAAGTGCATAAGCAGAAGGATTGACTCTCTCTGGGCATTGAAGGGAAGAAATGCTCAGATTGCTGCAGACTATCAGGCCCCCTCTCTGAATCCTACTAGTAACAACGATTTTTTTAAATGAATCTAACGAAGCTTACCTTCTAGGTGCCACAAAGGTTTTAATACACGAGACTTTCTTAACTCCCCCCCCATAAGAATAGGAGAATATGATGATGATGATGATGAGGTCGTTCTCCAGCTGTAGATTGGAGCCAGCTTTATAGAGGTATTCTCTTGTAAAATTGGTAAAACTGCCTTCTTTATTTGAACTAATGGAACAAAGGAACTGTAGAAAGATTATTCTCTATTCAGAACCAAATATAATGCTAAAGTCTCCTTAAGCTATGCACTTAAGCAAAATATATTACTACAGGAGCTCTGACATCAACAATGCGATTATTCTACCAAGAGAGATGTTGGCCAGGGATCCAAGCCCCCAAAATGTAAAGGCTCCTTGCTCCAAACTGGGATATCTGCAGGAAGAGGGCGATAAGGCCCTGCCTGTGAAGACCTGATATAACATGGGAAAGATGTATGGAGACCGCAATGCAAGTATACAGATCGGTCTCTGGAATAGCGCAGAGTGTGTTACAAAGGCCACTAAACCAATAAAGCATATAGTCCTTGAGTCAAGCAAGACTCCTCTGTCAGCACCAGCTACACCTCACCTGCCTGGAAATACTGTGCAGCAGTGGCAGCCATATATCTGTATATCCCAAATCTAATTGGCTATTAGCTCTCTCCTTGGAGGAAACCCATGGCTGATGCCACAAGCTTACATCCTCTAATGATTAGGAGATGTTATAAGCCACATGAAGACCTTCATACTTTAACAGAAGAAAATGTAATTCATGATTAGAATACCAGCACAAATTTCTTGTTTGTCTATACCAAAGTAACCTACCATCATAATTAGTATGTTTAAATCCTATATATCATAATCGTGTGTGCTTCATTAGTAGGATCAAAGCTATATATTACACTGTTTAAATACCTTATATCTATTTGCTTGTGCTTCATTTGTAGACTGAAAGGTTATGCCTGGACAAGCTGTCAGCCCATGAAGAAAACAGCCAGAATTGACTGGGACCAAGAATCAGCTCCGAGAAAGTAGACTGTTTTGCTTCTCATCCCCTGTGCCCCCTTTTCTAAGCCTAGAGACAATCTGTGGAGAGGGGCACTGTAGAATGTAAGGGCTGCGGATTGGAGTGAATGGTGAATCTACAACAATATAACTGGACACTCATTTGATCAACTTGATTGAACATACAAGCCCCCCTCTGGATGGTGGACCCATGGCTGTGTGGTTTGGGCACAACTGCTCGCAAATTGGTTTACATTGAAGGATGCTTGTACTCACAGATTATCACTTATTGTTAAAAAAATAAACAAACAAAACAAAAAAAAGAAAAAATGCAGAAAAGTTATGCAGAAATGCATGATCTGGATGGTGTAGGGTGGGAGTGGGGGGAAGGGAGAGGGTAATATGCCTAACTGAATTAAAAATGATATGAAATATACAAAGCATCCATATAAAAACAGAGAATCAGAAATAATTGTTTAAAAAAGTTCTTTATGTCTAAAGGACAGGTTGTTGTCTTTTCCTCGACCATGCCTGCCATTAATGATTAACTACTCCTGATTAGGACTGAGAGAATTGAAAAAATTTTTTTTCTGAAGGACTTTGGGAGAAAGAAAGCCTCAGAAAAGTTTCACAACCATAGGTTTTGTCCATATTTAACCTATGTTCATAGGCAAATAAAGCTACATCATCATCCACAATGTAGGCTAAAAAAGTTTTTGGTGGAAAGGACACCAAGATTGAGACTCTTTAACCAGAAGATGGCTTTGTGGAGAAACAGATTTGTTGGATGTGAAGAAAGTTCCAAATTTCCACTGCAGAGTGGGTTAAAAAAAAAAGTATCTTCTGAGGTAGAAAGTTCTCCAACACCTATTTCTGATCTTTTGCTTTAAACTCTTTCTGTTGTTTTCCATTGGCTTAAGCTTCTATAATAGAAATATGTGCTGGACAGCTTTAGTTGCCAAATTGACTCACCTGGATTGAGGGAACCTCCAGTAGGGAATTGCCTCCACTGGACCGGCCTGTGGTTATGTCTGTGGATTTAGTAGTTTCTTGATTGTTGTATGATGTGGGAGGGCCTAGCCCATGAGTGGTGCCATCCCTGGGCAGGTTGTGCTATGTTATATAAGAAATCAGGTTGAGCATGGGTTAGGGGAGCAAGCCAGTAAGCAGCTATCCTCCATGGTCAGGTCATGCTCAAGGTTCACATTCTGGCTTCCCTTGTCGATGGACTGACTGTGCTTATAAACCAAATAAATCCTTTCCTCCCCAACTTGTTTTATCAAAGAAAATGAAGGCAAACTAGAACAACAGATGTGTATTTCCGTATCATAAGACAGTGAGTGGTAAAATTCCAAGAAACTTGCTTGAATAGTATGTGTTGTGGAGAAGAACAGATATATTAAAATAGTATATTAGAGAAAATGCTTTCTAGGTCTAGTCACAACTCTTCACAGTCCTTCTTAAATATTGAACTTGCTGTAGTTGCTTGCAGTTCTAGTCATGTCAGTTAAGCTATGGGCTC
Source organism: Rhizomys pruinosus (assembly GCA_009823505.1). Taxonomy (NCBI): domain Eukaryota; kingdom Metazoa; phylum Chordata; class Mammalia; order Rodentia; family Spalacidae; genus Rhizomys; species Rhizomys pruinosus. The sequence goes on from VZQC01001894.1 coordinate 136,001, forward strand.
TTGGGAAACCTCTGAAATTGAGTTAGAAAATGCCTTTTATAAGATGACAAAGAGGTCCAGGAATTGCCAGGGGCTTATGGCCCACACCTTATAATCCCAGCATTTGGGGATGGATGCAGGAAGATGAGAAGCCCAGGGTCATTCTCAGCTATATAGCAAGTTCAAGCCCACTTGGGCTCAAGGAAACCCCATCTCACAGTACAGCAAACCTGATAGTATGGCAATGGCAGGGTTTTATCCTTTTATTTATTTATTTTTTGGCTGCTAAGAAGAAATAATGTACTTTAATAAATCTACAATCCTCATAATTTTAAATGTTTGGGAAGAGCTTGATATTTAAAATAAATGCTTGGAAAGCAGTTATTTCCTAGTGTGAGACTAAATTCTTTAACATATAGCATTTTGTCACCTCCAGAGGTTTTTTTTATCTTTTTCCCCTCCCTTCTTCACTTAGCGGATGCTGGAAATTTGCCATTATCAGTTTCCTCTCTTCAATGCTGCAATTCTTCCAGGATTTTTTCCCTGTGTAAACAGCATTTTGTTTCTTGAAAAATAAAGGGAGGCATAAGATTTATAGCTTGAGGAAAGAAAGGTGTCTATTTTGAAAAGCAAAATAAATATTGCAAAGATAGTAAGGGTTTTGTGGGATTTCATACAGGGGCCTCTGTCTGCTCCTGTGGTCTTTTCAGCAGACATATTCCTGCCAGCACTAAATAATAATAAAAGCAACCAAGAAAGCAACTGAGGGAGACTTCATGGCTCAAGAGGATATATATGGATGACAGTAGATGATAGTGCCATCCATTCTTCTCTTAGAGAAAATGGAATCAAATCATTGGAGCTGCAGTGCCCAAATCATCAACATAGGACTTACAGTATTTTGGATTTTTTCAAAAAAATTGTTTTAATGTTTGATTTATTTGTGCAACTGAGAAGATAGAAAACCACAGCAAAAATTTAAGGCATCCGAGAAGACACGATGTAGCATAGAGTTCAGCTCTGAATGATAATGCCTAAACAATTATGTAAAAGAAGAGCAAAGTTAATGGCAGAGAATGCTGAGAATTCAAAGTATAAAAATAAAATATGGCCATAAGTAGACAGAGAGTAACATTTCCTGGGTACAGGGAGAGTTTGACCTTAACCTTAAACCAAATATAATACTAAAGTCCTTGGGCTATGCACTTAGGCAAAGTATATTAATGCAGGAGCTCTGACATCAGCAATGGATTGTTCTACCAGGGGGATGTTGGCCAGGGGATCCAAGGCCCCACAAAAGGTAAGGGCTCCTTGCCTCTAAGTTGGGATACCTGCAGGAGGAGAGGTGATAAGACCCTGCTGCCGAAGACCTGACGTTAACATGGGAGGGATGTATTGAGACCGCACATGCAAGTGTACAGATGGCCTCTGGAATGCCAGAGAGTGTTACCAAAGGCCACTAAACCAATAAAGCAAATACGGGTCTCCCTGAGTCAAGCAAGACTCCACCGTCAGCACCAGCTACACCTCACCTGCCTGGAAATACTGTGCAGCAGAGGCAGCCATGTGCCTGTATATCCCAAATCTAATTGGCTATTGGCTCTCTCCTTGGAGGAATAACCCATGGCTGATTCCACAAGCTTATATCCTCTACAGGTTAGGAGATGTTATAAGCCACAGTAAGACCCTGTCATATTTAACAGGGGGGGGGAGTGTAATTCATGGATTAACATATCATCCAAACATATGTGTCTATGCCAAAGTAACCTACCATAACTATTAGAGCTTTCTCTTTTGAATGGAAGGATGGTAACCAGAAGTAGTGCTGGTATAAATATGGGGAGTTTGGAGATTTTCAGGACTTGATAGAGACTCACAGGTGAGAAAATCAGCTTTTACAGTGGGTAATGGATAATGGCTAGGTGGTAAATTATGAATGATTTTATGAATGATATAATCTCTTCTAGATTATATAAAAGGTCTAATGATTTCCTTGGAAGTATATTAAGTAACAAGAAATGCTTAAGAAAGTGAAACTTTGAAAACCATGATCTGATGGAGTAAGTTGGCTCTGTCGGTTTGTCTAAGGATGCTTTGAGGGTAATTTATTTCATTGAAACTGCCCAAACCTAGAAGAGACATATGGGTAAAATTGATTGAAATACTGAAATTATCCTAAAAAACAGAGACAGTGAAAATCCTATCACTGTGCTAAATATCTTATTATGTAACTCAAAATACATTATTTTATGTATTTGTAACAGCTTAATGAAGTGGCTGGTGTTTATAAATGACACCTCGCTTCTGCCTCAGGCCAGGTGGGATAAGAGCAGGCCCATCCCACTGGGAGCTCTGTTATTCAGGGACACTGAGACAGCAGCCAGCAGTCAGATTCTGCCACAGGCCAGGTAAGGGTGGGCCCACTCCTCTAGGAGCTTGGATCTTCAGGGACACTGAGGCAGTAGTAAGCTGCTTCTCCCCTTCCACTGCAGGCCAGATTAGAGCTGAACCACCCTGCTGTGAGCCCAGATATTTAGGGACACTGAGGCCACAGCCGGATTGGTGGCTCATTGGGCAAATCAGCACCCCCCCAACACACCAGTCAAACTAAAGGAACAGGCCTACATCGCAAAGAAGAAACACCTGAATTTCATATCAGATTACAAACAAAATGAATAAAATCCACATGCCAAAAGCACAAAGAAAATTCAACAACATGGGAAAAGGAAATAAGAAATCTCCACCAAACACTATCAGTCTTATAAGGGACTCTAACAATGAGATCTCCCAGGAGGTAGCCCAGGGCACAGATCTTAAAAGAACAATCATAGATGTACTCAAAGAAATCAATGACTTAAAGGGAGAGAATGACCAACTCCAAAGGACATGGAAACACTGGAAAAATCTCAGGCTGAAATGAAAAAGGAAACTGAAAAACTCAAAGGGGAGAATGATCAACTCCAGAAAGAAATGGAAATACTAAAGGAATCTCAGCCTGAAATGAAAAGGGAAATCAAACATTCATCCAGTCAACAGGAAAGGGCAAGAGAAAGCCTTAGTAACAGAATGGACAAAGCAGAAAATAGAATATCAACCATAGAAGATAACATGGAAGAATTGAAGAGCTCAAACAAAGACTGAAAAAAAACAAAAAATAAATAAATAAATAACACACACACACACACACACACACACACACACAAGAGTGGAATAATCAGGAAATGTGGGACACCATAAAGTGACCAAACCTCTGCATTATAGGTATAGAGGAAGAAGAATCCCAGAATAATGGTATGGACCAGATATTCAACAGAATTATAGAAGAAAATTTCCCCAAATTGAAAAAAGACACGCCCATACAAACACAAGAAGCACACAAAACACAAATAGACAAGATCAGAAAAGAAACTCATAATCAAATAACAGCTGATGTCCAATGCAAATGATGAAAGGAAGAAAAACTTGGACCAAAGTATTTCTAGGACTAAACCACTAAAGATGCTAACTTAGGATACTCTATCCAGTAAAAATGTCAATTATAATTGAAGGAGAAAGGAAAATATTTCATGACATAAACAAGATGAAGGAAAGGAACCAACTCTCCAGAAAATACTCAAAGCAGTTCAGGGGACAGAGCAGAGGAGCAGCTATCCCCAAGTGGCAAGAGAGAGTAATTAATGAATGTATAAAGCCAGAAACACAAACATCGACCAAAAATGCAAACAAAAAATAAGCTGAAGGGAAGCGATATACATCACTCAATATTAACTTTAAATATTAATTGTCTAAGCTCCCCAATCAAGAGACACAAACTGGGAGAATGGGTTAAGAAACTGAATCAATTTTTCTGCTGTCCACAAAAACACACCTTATCTTCAAGGACAGGGACCATCTTAAGGTGAAAGGATGGAAAAAATATTTCAAGCAAAAACACACCTTATCTTCAAGGACAGGAACCATCTTAAGGTGAAAGGATGGAAAAAATATTTCAAGCAAATAGCACGAAAAAGCAAGCAGGAATTGATATTTTAAGATCAGACAAAATAAATTTCACAGTAAAACTAATCAGAAAAGATGAAGAGGGTCACTACATCCTTATCAAATGATCAATCAACCATGAAGATTTCACACTCATAAATATATATGCACCAAACTCTGTTGCACTGAACTTCATAAGCACAATTCTGCAGGACTTCAAGGGACAGATTAATCTCAACACAATAATAGTGGGAGATTTCAATACCCCACTGAGCCCATTGGACAGCTCAACTGGGCAAAGAATAAACAGAGAGACATCTGAAATAAGTAATAATATGATACACCAAATGGACCTAACAGAAATCTACAGAATATTCTACCCAAATACCAAAGAATATACTTTCTATTCAGCACTCCATGGAACATTCTCCAGCCATATACTGGTACACATAGAAAACCTCAGGAAATACAAAAAAAAAAAAAAAAAAGAAATAATTTCATGCATCTTATCAGACCACAGTTCAATAAAGCTTAATATCAACACCAGAAAGAGCTTAGTAGCTACAAGAATCCATGAAGGCTAAACAACACACTACTATGTAACAAATGAGTCAAAGGGGAAATAAAGAAAGAAATAAAAATATTCCTGGCACTAAATGAAAGGTATGATACAACACAGCAAAACCTATGGGACACCCTAAAAGCAGTCCTGAGAGGGAAATTCATAGCCCTACATGCCTAGATTAAGAAAAGAGAAAGAGCCCTAATAAATGACTTAACACTGAGCATATCCAATTTCAGCCACCTCATATTCACCAAAGGGGTCAAGAAGACATAATGGAGGAGAGACAACATCTTTACCAAATGGTATTGGTGTAACTGAATCACCACTTATAGAATAAAACTAAACCCCTACCTCTCACCATGTACAAAGATCAACCCCGAATGGAATAAAGACCTCAATGTGAAACCTAAAACTCTGAAAATGATAGAAGAAAATGTTGAGAATAACCTACAAGATATAGGCATAGGAAAAGACTTTCTAAATCAGACAGCAGCTGCACAAAAAATAAGGTCAACAATTGACAAATGGGACCTTACTAAAGTGAGCTTCTGTACAGCAAAACAATCAAAGAAGTGAAGAGAAAACCCATAGAGTGGGAGGAAACATTCACCAGTAACACATTTGATAGAGCATTAGTATCCAGAGTGGATAACTACTCAAAAGATGGAGTAAAGTGCTGAACAGAGATTTCACAAATGAAGAATTAAAGATGGCTGAGAAGCATATTAATAAATGTTCAACATCACTAATACTTAAGGAAATGCACAGTAAAACCACCTTAAGATATCATCTTACTCCGTTAAGACTAGCTATGATAAAGAAAGCAAAGGATACCAAATGCTAGAGAGGTTGTTGGGAAAGGAGAACACTCATCCACTGCTAGTGGGGATACAAACTCATGCAACCCCTATGGCAAGCAGGGTGGAGTACTCTTAAGAAACTGAAAATGAAAAAAAAAAGAAAAAAAAGAAACTGAAAATGAGCCTACCACCTGACCCAGTCATACCACTCCTGGGTATATACCCACAAGACTCATCCTACCACAGATATACATGCACATCTATGTTTATTGCAGCTCTATTCACAATAGTGAAGAGCTAGAACCAACCCAAGTGACCCTCAATGGACAAGTGGATAGGAAAAATGTGGTACATCTACATAATGGAATTATATGCAGCGGTAAAGAAAGATGATATCATGTGCTTTGCAGGTAAATGGATGGAATGGAAGATATTATGCTAAGTGAAATAACAGAGTCCCAGAAAACCAAATGAGGAATGGTATTCCTCACTTGTGGATGCTAGCACCAAATCCCTAGTTGAAAGAAGCTGAGGGCTGGAGAGATAGCCTAGCGGTTAAGAGCACCGACGCTCTTGCAGAGGACCCGGGTTCGATCCCCAGCACCCACATGGCGGCTAAGAACCGTCTGTAACTCCAATTCCAGGAGAACTCCAGTTCCAGGGGAATCCGAGACCCTCTTCTGACCTCCGCGGCATTGCACGACACGGGTGCACAGACCTGCATGCAGACAGTACATTCATACACATACAAAATAAAATAACTAAAAAAAATTAAAAAAACAAAGAAAGAAAGGCTGAAGGGAAAAGATAATGTTATATTACTTTTTATCTGAAGGCAACTGTGCTGTTATAATGTGAATCCCTTAACAGACTCTAGAATTAACATAACACTTATTTTCTGACTTTGTAATTGTGGTATATGGGTGGAGGGTATGTATCGATATAAAATTAAAGGGAAAAATGTGAACTCCTAAACATATTTTGGAATTAACATACAGTTTATTTTCAGAAGTCATAATTTTGGTATATATGTGAGGTATATATAGGCATATTTTGGAGCAATACAAATGGGAGGGAATAACAAGGACAAAAGGACTGGGTCAAAGAACGGACTGAAACAGTGAACTTCTGCCCAAACAATAAACCTCTGCAGAGAAAAACGTTTAAAAGACCGAGACAAAGATTCAAGACCTGTATGGCAGAATGCATGAACTGGGGTGGGTTGGGAGACGTGGAAAAGGTAATGTGTCTAGATTGGACTGAGAAATTATGTATGAAATACACACAACACCAATAAAATATTTTATTTTTAAAAAAGAATAATCTCAGCTTATAGGAAGATCTCTTGTTTGCTTGAAAGTCCACAAATACAGAGTGGCATAAATTAGATTTAACTTCACGAGAGCCTGACTTTCTAAAAATTTTATTTTGGCCTTTTTGACATAGCCTCCCTGAAGCCACAGCTGGCATGAAACTCACTATAGAGACCAGACTGGCCTCCTCTCTGAGATCCACTAACCTCTGCTTCCTGAGTGCTGGGATTAAAGCCGTACACTACTACATGCAACCACTCAGAGCCTTGCTTTGTGTTCACACTCTTTCCACTTATCTTTACTGCCATGTCATGTCATATTCATAGAGAATTAAAAATTCTGCTCTCAAAGCATAGTTCCATATATTTTCCTTTGAGGATGGCTAGTACACATATAATATTCATTCAAAAACAGATCCAAGATACTTGCTAATTTCCTCCCCTAATACAGGTTCAGAATATCAGAGGTTGTCATTTCAAGCACTATATTGAAGAAGCGTAGTGATAGTGGGCAGAGTTGCCCTGCTTCTGCATTTAAGAGGAATGCTTCTACAATTCTCCATTTAGGATGATGGTGGCTGTAAGTTTCTTGTATATGACTTTGATTACATTGAGGAATGATCCCTGCAGTCCACTTCCCTCTAGGTCTTTAAGCATGAAGGGATGCTGGATTTTGTTGAAGGCTTTTTCTGCATCAATTGAGATGATTGTGTGGTTTTTTTTTTCAGTCCATTTATGTGTTTTATGATATTTATTGACTTATGTAAGTTGAAACATCACTGTGTCTCTGGTAGGAATCCAATTTGTTCGTGATGGATGTTCTTTTTGATATGGATCTATATGCAATTTGCAAGTATTTTGTTGAGAATTTTTGCATCTGTGTTCATTAATGAGAAGGATCTATAGTTTTCTTTTTTGGTTGTATCTTTACCTCATTTGAGTGTTAGAATGATGCTGGATTCATAAAAGGATTTTGGAAATTTGGGAGATTTCCCTCTGTATTCTTTTGAACAGTTTGAGAAGTAATGGCTGTAAGTCTTCTTAAATGCTTTATAGAATTCTGCTGTGTACCCATCTGCACCTGGGCTTTTTTTATTTGGAAGGGTTTTATCCAATCTTCAATTTCCCCAAATATTATGAGTCTGTTTAAACTGTCATTCTCTTCTTGGTTAAGCTATGTTGCTTCCCAGGATTTCAAATATTCGACCATTTCTCTTAGGTTTTCAAGTAGAGTAGAGTATAGGCTTTTGAAGTATTCCCATCTGGAATTTTTCATTTTCTGTTGTGATGTTTTCCCTTTCATCACAAATTCTATTTCTTGAAATGCTTGCTAGTGTAATATGACAAGAAAGGGAAATTAAAGGAGTACGAATCAGAAAAGAGGAAGTCAAGCTATCCCTTTTTGCAGAAGTTATGATAGTTTACCAAAGGGATGCTAAAAACTCCACCAGAAAATTCCTAGAAATGATCGAGACTTTCAGAAAAGTGTTGGGATATAAAATTAACTTACAAAAATCAGTAGCCTTTCTTTATACCAACAACAAGCAACTGAAGAAGGAATACAAGGAGGCCTTCCCACTCACAAAACAACAAATCAAAAACAACAAAGTATCTAGAAACAAACCTAACCAAAGACACCAAAGATCTCTACAACAAAAATGCTAAACCCTTGAAGAAGGAGATTGAAGAAGACATCAGAAGATGGAAAGACCTCCCATGCTCATGGATTGGAAAAATTAATATAGTAAAAATGTCCATTCTACCCAAATTAATATACAGATTCAATGCAATCCCAATTAAAATCCCCAAGAGTTTCTTCACAGACTTGGAAAAATGATCATTAAATTCATGGGATAAAACAAAAGACCCTGAATAGCCAAAGTGACCCTGAGTGAAAAGGCAATACAGGGGGATCACTATAACAGACTTCAAACTATATTATAGGGCTACAGTCACAGAAACAATCTGGTACTGGCACAAAAACAGACTTGTAAACCAATGGAACAAAATTGAGGATCAAAACTTGAGCACACACAATTTCAGTCACCTCATATTTCACAAAGGGGCCAAGAAGATACAATGGAGGAAAGACAGCATCCTCAGCAAATGGTGTTGGCAAAACTGGATCACCACTTATAGAAAGATAATTAAACCCCTATCTATTTCCCTGTACAAAAGTCAACTCCAAATGGATCAAAGACCTCGGTGTGAAATATAAAAAATCAGACAGCTGCTGCAAGGAAAGTGAGGTCAACAATTGACAAGTGAGAACTCATTAAACTCAAAAGGTTCTGTACAGCAAAAGAAACAATCAGTGAAATGAAGAGAAAACTCACAAAGTGGGAGGAAACCTTCACCAGTGATACATCTGACAGAGTATTGACTTGAAGAATATATAAACTATTCAAAAAGCAAAGAAGTAAGAAAAATGAATATCTTAAAAGATGGAGTAAAGAACTGAACAGTGACTTCACAATGAAGAAATAAAGATGGCTAAAAATCATCTTTAAAAATGTTCAACATTGCTAATAATTAAGGAAATGCAAATTAAAACAATGTTAAGATATCATTTTACTCCATTAAGACTGGTTAGGATCAAGAAAATACGTGATACCAAATGCTAGAGAGGTTTTTGGGAAAGGGGAATACTCATCCAGTACTGGTTGGAATGTAATCTCATATAATCACTATAGAAAGCAGTATGTGAAACTCTGAAGAGACTCAAGATGAGCTTACCACCTGACCCAGCCAGACCACTCTTGGGTATATACCCACAAGACTCATCTTACCACAGAGATACATGTACAGGCATGTTCATTGCAGCTCTCTTGACAATAGCAAAAAGTTGGAACCAACCCAAATGCCCATCAACCAATTAGTGGATAGAGAAAATGTGGTACATCTACATAATTGAATTTCATACAGTGTTAAAGAAAGATGGCATCATGAACTTTGCAGGTAAATGGATGGAACAGGAAGGTATTATGCTAAGTGAAGTAACACAGTCCCAGAAAAGCAAAGGGCAGACTATATTCCTCATTTGTGGATGTCAGCACCAAGCACCAAGTTATAAGGGAAACTAAACAACATCAACGTTATAGACCCCTTTCCCTGAAAGCAACTGTGCTCTTATAACAGGCTCTAGAATTAACCCACCACTTAGTTTTAGATTTTGTAATCTTGGTATATGGGTGGAGGATACATAGACATATTTTAGAGTAATATGAATTTAAAAAGGAAAAATGTGAATCCTGAAATATGATCTGGAAATGACAGTGTGTGTACAGATGATATAATCTTAGTATAGGTGTGATGTATATATAATTCATATGTTGAAGCAATACAGATTGGAGGGAACAACAGCAGAGGAATAGGGACAGGGAAGTGACTGAAACAGTAAAGTTCCCCCAAGGACAATAATCCTCTGCTTTGAAAAAACTTTGAAACAAATCAGAAAAAGATACAGGGCAGGGATGTCAGGGTGCATGAACTTGGGTGGGGTAGGGGGCATGGAAGACAAGATGAGTCTAGATTGGACTGAGAAATAATGTATGAAATATACATAACTTCAATAAAAATGTTAGAAAAAATAGATTGTCAATATGTACATGAAATTTTTATTCATGTCTCATTCATGCTGTCTGAAAGCTCTAGAGTAATCCCAGCTGTGTGTATGGGGATAATTTACCTGAGAGTTGAGCCTTTATTTTAAGTAAACATTAAAAACTCATTAATAAGAGGATGCCATATGTATTTTTAGTTTATTATAAAGAAAATAAGACTTAAAATGGGATAAATGGAAGAGTTAGCCATCATGTTCAGTTTTGGTTACTGTTTTTAGATGATGTATTAACTTCTTACCAAGTGTTTCCTGTCTGTACTGTATAGCCATACAACTTTTGGAAAGCTGAGTGAATGTAATCAGATTCTTTGCTTTGAATCTGTCCATTATGTCTACTGCAGTTCAAAGTTCTTCCCTAAATATTATTTAAAATATTTTCTTTGGCAGTGCTCTGAGACTACCCAGTGGAGAGGCAAGTTGAACCAGACAGTGCTCTGAGACCACCCAGCAGAGAGGCCTGGCCTAGGTAGGCCCATGCAAGTAGGCAGAGCCCATTAGCTAGGGAACACTTTGGAACACTCCTCTGCTCCAGGCTAAGCTTCATTGGTCCTGGATCCTAACTTAAATGCTTATAGCCAGCCCAGGGGAAACAGTAGATTCACATCATTTGGTTGGTTGGAGGTTCAAGCCGACCTGATTGTTACATATCCTGGACCTCTGGGAGAAGCTCCAGCCTAGAAGTGCAAGAACTAGCTGGTCAGTCCAGTACAAAATCAAAAGTGAAACCTAAAGCCCAGACAAGCCAGTGTTCCATAACTAATAAGAAGACAATGAAGGCATCTGAAGAAAACAACCAAAGTTAGCCTTCAATTCAACAAAGAAACACTTGAGTGTTGTAACAGAATAAAAACAACAAAACAAACCCACATGCCAAAAACACAATGAAAAAAACAATAACATGGGAAAGCAAATTAATAACCCCCCAACCACTAAATTCTACCAGTCCTACAGAAGACTCCTACAATAAAAACTTCCTGGAGGTAACTCAGGACACAGATCTTAAAAGAACTATCATAGACATACTCAAAAAAAGGAAGGAATATAAAGAGCACACAGACAAAGGAATTAAAGAACTAGAAGGAGAGAATAACAAACAGCAGAAGGAAGTGGAAATACTGAAGAAATCTCAGGCAGAAATGAAAAAGGAAACCAAAAACACAGAAAAATGAATGAAAAACTAGAAGGAGAGAATGACAAACTCTGGAAGAGGAAATACAGAAGAATTCTCAGGCTGAAATGAAAAAGGAAATTGAAAATTCATCCAGTCAAAAGGAAAGGACTGGAGAAAGCCTCAATAACATAATGGTTGAAGCATAAAATAGAATATCTAGACTGGATGATAATATGGAAGAACTGTAATAATCAAGTAAAGATTATGAAAAATTAAAAAAAAGAGCGGAATAATCAGGAAATGTGGGGCACCATGAAAAGAGCAAGTCTAAGCATCATAGGTATGGAGGAAGGAGAAGAATACCTGGATAATGGTATTGACCAGATCTTCAACAGAATTATAGAAGAAAATTTCCCCAAATTGAAAAAAGACATACCTATAGAAATACAAGAAGCACATACAACACCGAATAGACCAGACCAGAAAAGAAATTCCCCACACCATATCATAGTTTAAATGCTAGATGCTCAAAACAAAGAAAGAATACAGAAAGCCACAAGAGAAAAACAAGTTACATATAAAGGGAAACCCATCAGAATTACAGCTGACTTTTCAATGCCAATGATGAAAGCCAGAATAGCATGGGCCAAAATATGCCCCATTCTAAATGACTGTAGGTGCCAACCCAGGTTACTTATGCAGCAAAAATGTTGATTATAGTTGGAGACAGAAAAACCTTTCCTGACATAAACAAGATGAAAGAATACATGTCCAGAAAACCAACACTTCAGAAAATACTAGAGGTAATTTAAAGAACAGAAGAAAGGAGTGACTGCTCCCAAATGGCAAGAGAAAGTAATTAATGAAGGTATAACTGTGGAACTACAAACCTAGATAAACAAAATGCATACACAAACTAAATTGTTGGGAAGCAATATACATATCTCAATAATAATCTTAAATACTAATGACCTGAATTCACCAATCAAGAGACACAGACTGGGAGAATAGATTAAGAAATTGAATCCAACTTTTGTTGTCCACATGAAACCCATATCACCATCAAGGATACCATCTCACCATATTAAAGTGAAAGATTGGAAAAAATATTCCAAGAAAATGCTACCAAAAAGAAAGCAGGAGCTGCTATTCTAATATCAGAAAATAGATTTCAAATTAAAATTAATCAGAAGACATGAAGATGGTCACTGCATTCTTATCAAAGGAACAATTTAACCATGATGATTTTACTTTCATGAATATATACACACCAAACTCTGGTGCACCTAACTTCAGAAGCACATTTCTGCAAGACTTCAAGGCACAAATTAACCCCAGTTCACTAATGGTTCCCATTGGACAGGTCAACTGGATGAAAAATAAACAGAGAGACATCTGAACTAAACAATATAATACACCAAATGGGCATAACAGATATCTACTGAATATTCCACTGAACACCAAAGAATACACTTTCCATTCTGTACCCCATGGAACGTTCTCCAAAATTGACCACATACTTGGACACAGAACAAACCTCAACCAAATCAAAAAAATGAAATAATTCCATGCATTCTATTAGACCACAGTGCAATAAAGCTTAATATAAACACCAGAAGAAGCCCCACTATCTACAAGAACTCATAGAGACTAAACAATAATAAATGGATCAAAGGAGAAATAAAGAAAGAAATAAACTAAATGAAAATGACAATGCAATACAACAAAACCTATGGGATATATTAAAAGCATTCCTAAGAGGGAAATTATAGCTATGTACTTACATTTAAAAAAAGAGCACAAAAAACGACCTAACACTGCAACTAAAAACACTTGAGAGACAACAACAAATGAACCCCAAACTCAACAGGAAAGATGAAGTAACAAAAATCAGAGCTCTCTTCTAATAATGAAGAGCTGGAAGAAACCCAGGTGTCCTTCAACTAATGAGTGGATAACAAAATGTGGAACATCTCACAATAGAGTTCTATGCAGCGGTAAAGAAAAAGAACATCATGAAATTTTCAGGTAAATGGATGGAACAAGAAGCCTTTATGGTAAATAAAATAACACTGTCCCAGAAAGAAAAAAAAAATGAAGTATGGTGTCCCTTATTTGTAGATCCTAGCACCAAATCCTTATTTTTTTAAAGCAAACTGAGTATTTTTTAGTATACATAATACCTGCTGCTACTATAAAAAATACACTAAAATGTAAATCAACTTGCTATGTAATTTAGGAATGTAAAGTAATATTTCTTTTTACCTCATGCAACTCTGCTGTTAAAAAGGTGAATCCCTAAACATGTTTTGGAATTAACCTATAGCTCATTTTCAGACAGTGTAATTTTGATACGTGTGTGGAGTGGATACATGCATATTTTGGAGTAATATAAAATTAAAGTGGAACAACAACAACAACAGACTTGTTTAAATAACTGACTCCAATAGTAAACTGCCCACAACAGTAAACTTCTGCATTGAAAAATTTTAAAAAGCTTGAGAACAAGATACAAGACATATATAACAGAATGCATGAGCTCTGGTGGGGTGGGAGGCAAGGAAGGGGGAAATGGGTCTTAATTTTATTAAGAAATATTGTATGAAATGCACAAAACTCCCACAAAAATTAAGAAAAAATATTTTCCTTATAATTTTCTGTGTTTAATTTTAAAAGAGAATTCCTACATGAGTACTGTCATTACTTAATCTCCACTTCTTTCAGTTGCCCGTCCATTTAGTGTTGCTCATATATACATATGTTTGTTGCTGACACACTATTAGGACTTCAGTCCTGGAGAAAATCAATTCTCCTCTCATTAACTATTTATTGCTTGTAGCTCTTCATCTAGGTTTAGGACCTTGTGAAATTTATTCCACCCATATTAGCATGTCCACTGTGTTTTTATTATGCAGGTTTTGTTTAGGGAACCATATTGTTAATGGGTGAACCATCCCTGTTGTGTATAGAAAACACTATCTAGGCACTGGTGTCTTGATCCTTTGGATAATACAATCTTTCCATCATTCTACTGTGATCCTTAGATCTTAAATGCTCCAGTTGGGGCTGGCATCCCATGGTCACTTATTCTCTGCATTTTGACCAGTTGTGCATCTCTGAATAGCCTCTGTCTCCTACAAAACTAGGTTCTTTTATGAGGGGTCAGAGCTACACATATATCTAGGTGGAACTATTTGTAATACACTTATAAACTATATTGATTTAGGAAAATGGCAGAGGTAATGTTCCTCTACAGTACATAATACTCTGGTTATTGATGGTTGGATTGATTTAAAGTACCAGGCATGAAATCCCTCTAATGGAAGAATTCTTGAGTCTGATTAGACAGCTGTTGGTTATACCTAGGATAAAAGCACCACTGTTGGACCATTGGGTATATCTTGCTAGATTCGATATTACTGTGGTTCATAGGTTTTACATCTGGGTAGGATTATTGACTGATTGTTCTCTCTTGTTATCTTGCATAGCACCTTCCAATACTACAAGAGCTAGTCTTCAGAAGGAATGATTTCAGGTCAGTTCCAGCTTGATTACTGCAAGTCCTGTGTTTAAATTGTATGGTATCTTCATCACTAGTGTCTTACATTTATGTACTGGGAAGAAACCAAGGGCAATAAAAATAGCCTGCAAGATATATTATTTTGATAATCTCTTGGATATCAAGTCCAAAACTTGAAGGCAGGTTTCCCAGGCTTGGTATTGGGGTCTTTTTAGATAGTCTCTGGCTTGTAGAGAACGTATTGTCATCATATTCCTTATTGTTAGAACTCCCACTAAATTATATATAGTGTATATACATATACATTCATTTATATAATTTATAAAAATTATGTTTCATATGTTTTTTTCAAGCATCCTTAGTACTGTTTACCTACCCTTTCTACTTCTCCCTCTATCTTTCCCTCCTCATTCTGCAGTTAATGTCCTTCCATCCAATTCATATTAGCTTATTTTCAACAATTACTTATTCTTGGAATAAACTTTAAAAGTTATATTTCTATTCTTCTAATTTTTTCAGTGTCTATATTTAAATTTTCCTTATAAGTGTAAAACTACTTCCTTTCCCAACAAAAGGATACCAACAACTCTAATGATGAAAGTAACTGTAGAACCTGGTGCCTCATTGCTGAGGAGGTCATAGGCTACAGTAGGTACTCATTACTATTGTTTAGATAAATTGACATTGCAAAGAACTCAAATCTAAATTATTTGAGCTTATGTCCATAGGCAAATGCTCTATTGTTCTGATTCAGAGAAGCTTCCCTTTGTCTTGACCAGAGGTGTATGCAACATCCTTTAAGGTTGCTAAAGTTGTAGAGACTAAGTGCAGGTGAATGCTCAGCCTTGGGCAGGACATGTATACCACCAACTTTAAGGCTCAGGGAGCACTGCAGAATAGGATGGATCCGATAGGATGTAAGGGCCAGAAGGTAAGGAGAGGAACTGTGAAATGGCATCTTTAGGTCATGACATAGTGGTTGCAATCCTGATTCACAGCAGAAGCAGTTGCCTATGCTGGCCCTTCACAAGACAGAGCTTGAGAAAGGAAGTCATAGATTCAGAGCAGCTCATGGTGCTCTATCACTCTCTGTGGAACTATTGGCTAGTAATGAACTCTAGGGGAGTGGTAGTCATTTTCTTCAGTTATGTACCCAATGGTGAGCTCCTCGAGCTCCAATGGATAGTTCCACACACTTAGTCACACAAAGGGTCCTAGTTACAAAACAAAATCAAAAGACATGAATATGCAAAAGCCCCTGTAGGTAGGATTTAAGACTGAAGGGCGTGCAAGGGTGGTAATAAATAATTGGAGATGAGGAGGCTTTTCCAAGATGGAGGCTCCCAAGGTGACAGGTGCATTCTGTGCAGCTAAGGGAAAAGTCAGGGAGAGGGACAGACTTAGGGGCCTCCAAGAGTGTTGGGAAGCATGATCCAAGGGCATTTGTATCCTTAGGGACTACAATTTGGCGCTGTTATAGACATCCCCCGAGCGTGTCAGGAGACAACAGGGAAAACCCTGGTATCTCGGTATCCACTGAGCCTTTCTCCCACTGCACCCAGGTACCTTGGCTCCTGGCCCTGGGGGATCACTGGGTAGATTACAGGTGGTGTACCAGCGAGTACATCTCACCAGGTGGGTGACTGGGGTTCACACTACTTGGATGTGGGGAATTCCAGGTGCATTTTAGGGGAAGTGTGGTGACCTCCCAGCCCACTGGACCAGGAATGCCTGGGGCCCTAGGGATGTGGGTTTTGTAGGCTTGGGGGTGGTGGGTTTGGGCTACCTTGGGTGTTGCATGGCTTAGTCCATTGAGTAAACTGTTTGCTGGTTGGGTGAAGGGTGTTGGTCTGTATAGTGTTAGGATCGAGTTGAAGTTTTGGAGCCTAGTGTGTCCACACCTGTGCATCAGTTAGGAAGTCAACAAACACCTGAAGGGTATAACCAACATCAATGTCTGCTTAATAAGCACCTAGGCTTCACGTTGAAACCACTCTCAACAGAGGCTACCCAAATGCCTAAAGCTTAACTTAAGAAAGACTCAGGTGGATCTCCACCAAATACTAATACTCCTATTTAAGTACCCTTTAATGAAGACCCCTTGGATATAACTCAGGATACAGATCTCAAAAGAATAATTATGAATATGATTAGAGAAATTAAGGAGTTGAGGGAATTTAAGGAGTTTATAAACAAGCAAGTCCGGGATCTAAAAATAAGTCAGGGATAAATTGAAAGAGGATAATAATAAATTATGGAATGAATTACAAAAGATATAGAAACATTGAAGAAAATTCAAGTTGAAACGAAAAAAGAAATGCAACATTCCACAAACAAGTTGGAAAGGATGGAAGAAACTCTTAATAATAATAGAATGGATGAAGTAGAAAATAGAATATCAAGATTGGAAGACAATATGGAAGAATTGTACAAATCAAGTAAAGATTATGAAAAAGTAAAAAATAAAACAAAAGAATGGAATAAGCAGGGAACTGTGGTATAATATGAAAAGACCAAACCTATGAATTATAGGGTTTGAAGAGGAAGAACACTCACAGGATGGTGATATGACCAAGGTCTTCAACAAAATTTTAGAGGAAAATTGTCCTAAATTAAAGCAAGAGATACCTATACAAGTATTAGAAGCATACAGAACTCCAAGCAGACAGAACCAGAAAATCAATTCTCCATGCTATATCATAGTAAAAACACTAGATGTTCAAAGCAAAGAAAGGACACTGAGGGATGTAAAAGGAAAGCAACAAGTTACCTACAGATGAAAACCGATCAGAATTGCAGCTGATTTCTCAATGCAGATGATGAAAGCCAGAAGAGCCTGGCCTAAAATATTCCCAGCTCTAAAAGACTATAGATGCCAACCCAGAGTACTTCATACAGCAAAAATGTCTATTTTAATTGAAGGAGAAAGGAAAATATTCCATGATATATATAAATTGAGGGTCTGGAGAGATAGGCTAGTGGTTAATAGCACCGACTGCTCTTGCAGAGGATGCAGGTTCGATCCCCAGCACCCACATGATGGCTGAGAACTGTCTGTAACTCCAATTCCAGAAGAACTCCAGTTCCAGGGGAATGTGAGACCCTCTTCTGACCTCCGCGGCATTGCATGACACGGGTGCACAAACCTGCATGCAGACAGTACACTCATACACATACAAGAATAAATAAAATAAAAAAAAAAATAAGTTGAAAGAATTCCTCTCCAATAAGCCACCCCAGCAGTGAATACTTCAAGTAATAGAAACAGCAGAGGGCAGGGATGACTATAACCAATCAACACCAGAAAACAAATGATACCAGTTTCATTTGTTTGGAAATAAAAACCTAGGGTAAGAATGTACTAGAAATCAAAATGGAAGCAATTTAATTGTCTCAACAACAGTTTTAAATATCAATGGAATGAATTCTCCAATTAAGAGACAGAGACTAGTAGAATGGATTAATAAACAAAACCCATCTTTTTTTTCCTTGTCTTCCAGAAAGTTACCTCACCTTTAAATATAGATATTATGCCAAGGTGAAAGGTGGGTAAAATATAATACAAGTAAATGGCACTAAGAAAAAAAGAGTAGTCACTATGCTAATGCTAGATAAAATAAAATTCAAGGCCTTTGGTTGTATTTTGTGTGGGGGATATTTGATCACCAGTGTGAGGAACTCTAGGTTCTGAGACATGGACCACAGAAGGACACAGACAGCCAACTTGAAGGAAAGCTGGCAAAGTTTTATTTCTGAATCTTAAGCTTTTATATCTCTCACAGCTTGTAGAGGTTTCCCCAGGACAATTACAGAAAGCTACACAATGTATATGTGCTAAATGTAAGGAAGGCTTTAGGAGAAAAAACAGAATCTAAGGTTCAGTAGGCCTAGCTGTAAAAGTAAACAGGGAACATAGTGACATTGGGTTTCAACAATAATATGTCTAACAATTCCTGTGTTTACATTCCAAGTATAAACATTCAGGGCAGAGTCATAGCCAAACTCTGCAGGCTTCTACCAAGCCCAAGCATTCAAGCACAATCATACCAAGTTGGCCCTCTGCCAATTCTTCAGGCTTCTTTCAAGCCTTTGGCATTCATCCAGCAGGAGAATTCACAAGTCCACAACTAGGTGGAACATCTTTGGGGCAGATAGACAGGCTTTTGGCCAAGCCTATGTGGTGTATTTCTGAAAATCTGGAAAGATTTGTTTGGCTGAAGCCAGCTCGGGGACTTGTAGGGTCACTTTAAGGTTTTTCTTTTGTGGTAATGTGTTTGGAGGAACTGCCCCATTTGGCCTGATGGGCATAAATATTGCAACGTTTAGTAGAGAATAAGATACTTATACTGGATTGAAGTGGTTAAATGTTTCTAGAGTGGAATGGTAAAAATATTAAAGGCAGTTTACTAATGGTCTAAATGGGATTATAACCACACAGAGATGTGGTTGGTTTTCTGTCCATTCCTGGATTGTACTGGACTTCTAGTTGTAGATTTGGATTAAAGGGGCATAGACAAGTAATTGGTTACCTTGACTAATAAAAGATATTTTTTGGTCTCTGTCCATTATGCAAGTGTTACTTTTGATATCTGTTCTGCTATTTCAAGATAACTTGATTCAAGAATAGCTAGGTTTACATCCCTGAACTAGTGGCACCCCAGAAGGAGACAGTTTGGAAAGACTTGGTGAATTTTTCAGCTTAATTCTGAAGAACAGGTATGTTCCCTGTTATTGGAAAACTACAAACCAAGATATGGGGTTTGGAAAAGTAGAGACTACTTATAGTAAATCATTTATATTTAAGATATACCTAAAATTGTTTAAATTTCTGTTATAAGCTTTGCCTGCTTATCCTATGGTGTTAAATTTCTTCCAGTCAAGGTTTATGCAAGAAGTCTTAGGCTTTCCTTCAGGTTTTATCTAAATATGATACAGTAATTAAAAGTACCAGATTGGTGTAACATTAGTTTTTTAGATGCTTAATGCCCATACCTAAGACCCATAACAATTTAGCCAAGGGATTCAAGGGACAATTTTTTTTTTCTTTTTCAGTTGTGACTCCAGAAAGGATACAAGGAGGAGAGGTATAGTCTCTTCTCTGGGTTTTATGGAGAGTTCCTTTACCCTTCTGTGTTAGCCTCTTAAAGTACTGTGTCAGCCTTAAAAGGGCACTGGAAAGGGTGATAAGGGACAATTTTGTTCCTTGCCCTCTGAGGTCAATTGGTCCCAGAGGGTTTTGTATGGGGGCATCTCTTAAAATAGTCTGCAATTGTGAGTTACCAGGCTTCCTGTGCAGGGAGATCTTGGATTTCCACCAACAGAACCCTAGCCAGTATCCATTCTGTATAGAGGAAGCTCAATATAGAGGAAAGTCACCTTGTGCTCCAAAGGGAAGCCTGGTCTAGTAAGACCTGACCTTGTCCTCAGTAGATGGAACCAGTTAATGGCCAGAAGGAGCCAGATGACCCCCTGAAAACATGAGTATCCCCTGAAGACCAGAACTTTATATTACCTTGAGAAAATAAAGTTTGGTTAATCTGGGGTAATTGTGTGGACTTAAGCACCCAAAAGGAAAGTATAATCAAAAGATAAACAGTCAATATATTCCTTTTAAAGCCAGAAAAAATGTGCCTCCACATATTGGGCATAAAGTTACATGAAATAATGTTAAACAGACATAAAAGCATAGATCTTGGCCTTGATTAATAGAGTAGGGTCACCTGCAGCCAAAGGACAAGTCTACTATTTTTGTCAATAATTAAAGGTCTTCTTTCTTTCTAGCAACTATCTAAGTGGAAACTCACATCCTGACTATTAAAAAGTCTGAAAACCAGATCCTGAGTCCAGACAACATGGCCAAATGAACAGAAGGAGAAACCTAATAAATGGGAGATTTGAAACCCTTAGTCAAGAAATTCTAATGGCCTATTAATTTAGACATTGGAATTCACACTGTTCTTACATCTCCTGGAGTTGCCACATCCAATGTTCCTTTTCAGCATGGAAGAGGTCAGAGCAGTCAGTGTCCTGATTTCCTTCTGGCAATTGGGGTGACCATTTTCAGAAAGTAACATAAATTAACAGGAACTAGAAATTGATTAGACAGTTTAGGGATGAGATCCTCCCAAATTAACCAGACTCTTTCTGAGCTGAGAACTCAAGGATTCTTGGACTAGCCAGTAAACACATATCCTTCTGGTAGTCCTGAAAGAGCAGGAAAAGAAGAAAGTAAAGAGAGAAGGAAAACACACCAAGCCTCAAGTATATTGGTTCACCAGAATAAGAAATAGAAATCCCTCCCCTTTTTTTGTTCTTGTTACTTTGTTTTGTTATTGTCATTTGCTATTGTTTCTGTTTTCCTTAGAAAAGAAAAAATAAATAAAAAAGATTTGGAGAAGAGAATAAACAGAATATACCATACACATGGATTAAATACTAAAAGAACAAATTTAACCAATAACAATGAAAGAAAAATTTGCATATTGTTTCATTTTGCATAAGTTCAATTAAGGTTAACTTTTCACTGAGAAAAAATATTTAGTTGAAAGGCCAGAGAAGGTAGATAAATCTCTTCAGTATAAATCTTAGAGTCTTTATACATATTGTTCTTTTCTTAAACACAATGATGATTTAGAAATAAACAGTGTTATATTTTGGACTTGCTTATTTTGTAGACTTCTTTCGCTTTGAGCATGTAGGACATCTGAAAGCAAATACACCTTCCTGATGTTCTTTCCAGAACCTTTGCACTTCACAACAGCTGGGTCACTCTCTGGTCTGCCACTCTCTGGTCTGCCACATATGACCATCAGAGAAAATGAAGATCAAGTCTGATAGTTCTCACACCAGAAATCTTAGTCATTGTGGGTGCTAGTCCCTTTCTGGGAAGAACAAAAGAGGAGTTTGCATTTTCCATCCATTCAGAGTAATTAAAAGCCTTGCCTCAGGGTCCTCTATTGCTGCACTTTTCACTGATATTCCCTAGGCAGGGGAAAAGTCCAGAGAAAAAGCCTATAATGTTCCCTAGTCACACTGTAAACTGGAAAGAAGAAATGCATTACTACCAGAGGAAAATGGAATGTGCTCTGCAACCATCCTGTGCATTAACCACATGTAAATTCATTTACCAGCCTGGAAGAGGTCTCAACATTAATAATAAGATGAGAAATTTTTTCAATAAGAAAACTACATTTTGACACTAAGATTAAATCAAAGTAATAGTAAAAACAAGGTAGTAAAGGAAAGGTTTCCTGTGGCTCTGAGATACAACCAAGCTCTATGTAATTGAAAGAAAGAATGCAAACACATAAAGAGTATGTTAAGAACACCCCCCAGATGAAAGGCAAGCTGAATGACATTATTATTATATTTCTGTTTATCTGAAAGCAACTATGTGTTATAATGTGATTCTCTCAACAGGCTCTAGAATCCACCCACCAATTATTTTCAGAACCTGTAATTACTATATACAGGTGGAGAGTATGTATCCATATTTTAGAGTAATATAAAATTAATGGAGGAAAATGTGAATTCCTAAACATAAAAAAGACTGAGAGAAAGATGCAGGACAGTTATGGCAGAATGCATAATCTGGGGTGGCTGGGGTGGTGTGGGGGGAAGGGAAAGGGAAATATGCCTGAACTGAATTGAAAAATGATGTTATTTCCCAAAACATCAATGAAAAAAAAAGAGAAAACATGTGAATGCTGGGTGTTGCGTCATATGCCTTTAATCCCAGCACTGGGGAGGCAGAGGCAGAGGCAGGCAGCAGGTGGATCGCTGTGAGTTCAAGGCCTGCCTGCTTTACAAAGTAAGTAAGTTCAGGCCAGCTGGGACTACAGAGAGACCCTGTCTCAGAAAGACCAAAAAAAAAAAAAAAAGGAAAACACATAAGAAGAATCAACATCAAATCATTCAATAGGAAAAATTAATTCCCCTATGTATAATGTTAAAGAAATATGATTGGGAGAAAGAAATTCGTAATATCTCCTCCTAGGGGAATTTGCAAGATAAAAGGCAAACATTTTAAAATGAGAGGAAACAACAATGGAATTTAAAACAAAAGTTAATAATCTAGCTGACAAAGACCTATGAAAGGTGTTTATGTATTCTGTAGGGGAAATAATTCAGTCAAAAATGAGCACATGCATTTATATACAACATATATTTTGTGCTTTTCCTCCCTTAGTATTGTATTTTTCCTTTCCCAATGTATTAAAGACCCACAGTAGGAGCTAACTAAGCTCTTCAGGGGAGGATGATGCAGAAGAATGACAATGAACTTGGTACTCCAAGACTAAAAAGGAAAGAAGAATATGTCAAACGGCCAATATAGTATTTATTAGCATGATCACGAATTTTTAGAGATTTTTTTGAATCTTGTGCCTATGTCTTTGTACATCTGTCATGTGAGAAAGTGCCCACAGAAGCCAGAAGAGTATGTCAGATTCCCCAGACTCAAAGTTGCAGGCAGTCATGAGCCTCTGGAATCTTGGTGCTAAGAACTAAACTCAGGTCCTCTAGAAAAGCAGCAAGCACTCTTAACCATCATGAGTCATCTCTTGAGCCTGAGAAGTAATTTTTAAAATATGTACTTGTAACAGAATGAACTTCTGACTTAGCTAATGTTCTGC
Organism: Rhizomys pruinosus; assembly: GCA_009823505.1. Lineage (NCBI taxonomy): Eukaryota > Metazoa > Chordata > Mammalia > Rodentia > Spalacidae > Rhizomys > Rhizomys pruinosus. The sequence continues at coordinate 159,521 of VZQC01001894.1, forward strand.
CATGTGGCCCGGGCAGTTGAAGTGGCCCTTAGTCACAGCATCCTTCCTCATTATGAGTGCACAAGTGGAATCAGTTAAATACTTTCAATATTTCTTTTTACATTGCATACTTAATGGACTTAAACTTTCTTCATTGATATAATATGAATGATCATAACATGTTCTAATCACAAGTTGGAAGAACAGTACTTCCTATATAGCTTTACATGGCTTATTGTTTACTTTGGATAGGATAAAAAAAGGCACTTGTTAAAACACTGTATTTTTTTCATTATGAAAGCCTAAATAATTACTGAATGTAGAGGGTAAACATGAATATATTATAATATTTTCTTGCCTAGTACTTTCAATGACCTCACCACTAAATATTTTCCTCAGTCTTAGCATAAACTATTTACAAATTATATTAAAAACAATATATTTTTCTTTTTTAAACAGTATTTTTTAAAGATTTTTTAAAGATTTTTTAATTGAAGTTTTGTGCATTTCATACATTTCTTGGTCAAATTTAGACCAATTCTTGCTTCCTTGCCCCCCCAACCCTGCCAGAGCTCATGCATTCTGCCATACATATCTTTCATCTTTTTCTCAATCTTTTTTTAAAAATTTTCAATGCAGAAGTTTACTGTTTGGGGCAGAAGTTTACTGTTTCAATCAATTCTTTGACCCAGTCTTTTTTGTTGTTGTTGCTATTCCTTCCAGTTTGTATCACTCCAAAATATGAATATATACATGCCATACATATACCAAAATTATGCTGTCTGAAAATAAAGTATAGGTTAATTCCAAAACATGTTTAGGGATTCACATTTTGACAGTAGGGTTGTATGCAGATAAAGAAAAAAATATATTACTTTACAGTCTTACATTACATAGCAAGTTGATGAGAAAAAAGTTATTCAGTTTGCCTTGCAAATAGAGATTTATGAAAAAACAGTATATATATAGATTACATGAGTTTTTCTGTCATAGTATTTGTCAGTTTGAGACAAACATAAACATACTTGGGAGGAGGGAGTCTCAAGTAAGGAATTTCCTCCTTCAGACTGGCCTGTGGGCATGTCTGTGAGGAACTTCCTGGATTGCTAATTAAGGACAAAGGGCTCCTCCCACTGTAGGCGTTGCTATCCCTAAGCAAGTTGGCCTAGGTTGTCTGAGAAAGCCAGAAAGCAACATGTCCATGATCTCTGCTATATTTCCTGCCTCCAGGTTCCTTCCTTGAGTTCCTGCCCTAACTTGCCTCAGTGACTTGAGGTTTGTAAGACGAAATAAACCCTTTTGTCACCAAGATGCTTTGGGGTATTGTGTATACCATAGCAAAAGAAACCAAGCTAGAATTAAAACAGGTACCAGGAGCTGGGTGTGATGCCTCATGCCTTTAATCCCAGCCCTTGGGAGGCAGATGTGGGTGGATATCTGTGCAAGTTCATGTCCAACCTGGTCTATGTAGTGAGTTCCAGGATGGTGTGGCTACAAGGTGATCTTGTCTCAAAAACACAAAAAAGGTACCAGGAAAGTATGAGATTACTGTTACACACCTCAGCATATTTTGAGGGGTGTGTTTTGAAAGTGTTTGAAACTTTGCCCTGGAAAGCCACACTGAGCACTCTGTTTTGTGGGATCTTGGAAGAAAACAATGCTGAGAGAGATGTAGAAGATGGAGGCCAGGCTTGTAAAAATTCTGAGGGAAGTTTGAAGGTCTCTCTACAATTCCATCAGGGCTGTTCATGTGATATTTTATATTGAGAATCTGTGGAAGCTAAACCTGTACTTCACTGGGACAATAGATGCTGGTCACTTGAGCCTGTGGAGTCAGTTTTAATTAATAAGAGACTAGCCTAAATGAGGTAAAATGTTTGGGAAGAATTTCCTCAGGGTCAGGACACAGGGACTAGAAGGGTAGAGGAGAAAGCCAAGGCTTCACATGGAGCTGGAAACTTGGCAAATCATGGGTATGTCTTCCATATGGGGTTAGTTTTGAAGACACAATGAAAATGAGTAGCTGAGACATAGCATTGTGTGGCTGGGCTGGAGTTTCCCTGAAAAGAGGCCAGTAGAGGCCACTGGTTAAAATGCAACCTCATTTGCAGCAGAAACCCTATGAAGAGGACCTGGGTCTTGGTGCCTTATACCAGGGGCACAATCCCTGAAGAAGCCTGAAGGCACTGGTAAGGTGCACCTGTAGTTGCAGTAGAGACTCCAGAATACTGGAGATGCCAGGAACCTGGGATAACCATTAAGGACAGTGACAGGTGTAGATTGGAGCTGTCCTGAGCCTAGAGACAAACACTGTGTGCTATGGGTAGCAGAGCCAGAATGGTGGAGTACCTAAGTCCATTAGAGCCAGATAGGTACCTAAGTCCATTAGAGCCAGATAGGTGGGAGAACCTAAGTCCATTAGATCCCAGAAAGGTGGGAGAACCTAAGTCCATTAGAGCCAGAAAGGTGTGACTACCTAAGTCCATTAGAGCCAGAAAGGTAGGACTACCTAAGTCCATTAGAGCCAGAAAGGTGGGAGAACCTAAGTTCATTAGAGCCAGAAAGGTGGGAGAACCTAAGTCCATTAGAGCCAGAAAGGTAGGAGAACCTACATCCATTAGAGCCAGAAAGGTGGGACTACCTAAGTCCATTAGAGCAGGAAAGGCGTGAGAACCTAAGTCCATTAGAGTCAGAAAGGTGGGAGAACCTAAGTCCATTAGAGCCAGATAGGTGGGAGAACCTAAGTCAATTAGAGCCCAGAAATGTGGGAGTACCTAAGTCCATTAGAGTCAGAAAGGTAGGACTACCTAAGTCCATTAGAGCCAGAAAGGTGGGAGAACCTAAGTCCATTAGAGCCAGAAAGTTGGGAGAACTTAAGTCCATTAGAGCCAGATAGGTGGGAGAACCTAAGTCAATTAGAGCCCAGAAAGGTGGTAGAACCTAAGTCCATTAGAGACAGAAAGGTTGGACTACCTAAGTCCATTAGAGCCAGAAAGGTAGGAGAACCTAAGTCCATTAGATCCAGAAAGTTCGGAGAACCTGAGTCCATTAGAGCCAGATAGGTGGGAGAACCTAAGTCAATTAGAGCCCAGAAAGGTGGGAGAACCTAAGTCCATTAGAACCAGAAAGGTGGGAGAACCTAAGTCCATTAGAGCAGGAAAGGTGGGAGAACCTAAGTCCATTAGAGCCCAGAAAACCACGAGTGACTCCCAGATATCAGACACTGAACTTTCTACACTGTTGAATTTTCGTTTTTTTTTTTTTTTTTATCTGATTGTGATTGTGCATAGCTCCTCCTTCTTGGAACAAGGACGCCATTAAGAGATTTTTACATTTTTAGATATATTGGAATTTTGGAAGTATTTAAATATTTAAAGATTATGAAACTTTTATAGTTGTATTCTCTTTTACATTGTGATATTAACATGAGATCTTTGGAATAAACAAGAAAGGAAATGTTCTTTTTGAAAATGGTATGTTTGTGTGTTAAAGTTGACAAAGAGTGGGAAGTTGTGATTAGATTTTGTCAGGTTGACAAAAACCTAGACATATGTGGGAAGAGAGAATTTCAACTGAGGAAATTCCTCCATTATATCGGCCTCTGGACGCATCTGAGAGGCATTTTCTTCCTTGCTAATTGTTGTAGAAAGGCACAAGCCACTATGTGTGCTGCCATCCCTGGTCAGGCAGGCCTGGACTGTGTAAGAAAGGTTTGGAGCAAGCCAGGGGAAGTGAGCCACGAGGCAGCCTTCCTCCACGGTCCCTGATTCAGTTCCTGTGTCCAGGTTCCTGTCTTGAGCTCCTGATCTGGATTCCATCTATGATGTACTGTAACCCATAAGACGAAACCTTTCCTCCCCAACTTGCTTTTGATCATGGTGTTTGTCATAGCAACAGAAATAAAAGCATAACATCTTCATTGAAAATTTTTGGAGACAGGTAGAAAGGACCATACTAAATCTTGTACAATTAAATATATATGTGAAATAAAAACAGTAAAGTGAAAAGTAGTATCTTCAAGAGAGTAGACACTAGAGACTGAAACATCAATAGTAAAGAAAATAGTCATGAAAAGACCAGTTAGCTAGGAAAGACTTCCACACCCAGGCTTCACACAACAAACAACGTTCTCAGGACAGTTTTCAGAGCAAGTTTCCAAGTTGTCCCTTACTTGGTCTTCATCTAGTGAACAGCACATAGGTATGACAATGGTGGAAAGGTAGGGTATATACTTTCTGGTCTGATGCTTTTACCATCACTAGCTGACACACATTCTTAGCAGCATGTTTCATTTCTTATTAAGCTATCTATATTTCTATTTCTAATCATATATCCCTGGTAAAATTCTTTAACTTAGGAAAAAGAATCTGAAATCTGGGAGTTTGAAGTCAGATCTGTGGCTGGGCATTAAACTTGTCTTTCCTTTTCTTCATCTTTATTTTATATTATTCTTTGTGGGTGGGGGTGGGCACACAGGCCACAAGGTTGGGTGTTTTCCCTGATGCTTCAGGGTTTCTTACTGTTTCTCTGACTTCTATGCTTCCCTCCTCCTGTCAGGATTTTCAGCATTCCCGCCCTGTTGTTTTTACACTCTAATAAAATGGTTTGGAGTTTTAAATTCTTTAATTAATGAGACTAAGAATTCTAAAGGAAACTCAATTTCCTTTGTAATATAATCATAGGGAAGGTGGATGTATTAGCTTTATTACTGGACAGAGGCTTGGTGGGAGTGATTCTCAGTTGCTCAGAGAACCTGGACTGGTTTCCAAAGGTGCATCTGGTATTACCACAGGCAGTGAGAACTTAGATGTACAGTAGTGTCCTTTCTGGAGTGCAGCTCATGCACTTGGGTCTCCTTTGGGTGTGTGGGTCTATCAGAATACTTTCAAAGCATGACACATGACTCTGATCTTTCCATACAGTGTGGTAGAAGCTGATAGGTATGCAAAATATATTGCATGGTCTCGCAACTGCACAATAGCATTAATTAGAACAACATATACAAATACTAGGAAGTGCTTCTTCCTTGGCAGACTTCTTCTAAGAGGTTTTTTTCACTGTATCTTCTCTAAAATAACCATGTTTCATTATTGTACCAAATGCACAATTGAGGCACATGAGGTAAGATCCAAGGTGGCACACCTTGAAAATGGCAAAACTGGTGTGAAGAATGAACTGTGCATAACTTGATATATATTGATAGAAATTACAACTTAATCTAATCAGGAAATATTATTTAATATCAGTAATGACGTGCTAAGGGGAAGTATTTCTATCTAAAATGATTGCAATTCCTTGAAGAATATTTCTTTCAATTTTTCTCAGGAGTTCAAATTGTCCCCAAAGCATCTAATTAGTTGATTGATGCATCTAATTAGTTGATTGAAAATGTTGCTGACCATATTTGGTGTGGTTAGACACTGTTCTAGTTTCCTTTCAATTGCTGTGACAAAACATTCTGACCGATACCAACTTGGGGAGGAAAGGGTTTGTTCCTCTATACCTCCTGGGTCGCAGTTCACAGGGAGCCCAAGGTGGGGTCAGGGCAGGAAGCTGGAGGCAGAAGCTGAAGCACAGCCCACAGAGGAGGATCACTGTTTACTGGCTTGGTCCCCTGGCCCATGTTCAGCCTGCTTTCTTATACAGCAAGGAACAACCTGCCCAGGTGTGGGCTTCATTCATAAAATGTTGAACTTCTGACAACTGGGCACTTATGCCTTAGTCTCATCAGATTTGTTTCCCATTTAGCAACTTGTCCACATACATGGCCCTCACTTATTTGCTTTTATTTTGAGTACATAGGCTAACATAGAGATTTTGACTTCTGGACAATTCGCCAAGTTTCTAGCTTTGTTCTATTTTTTTATTCTTTTACACTCACAACTTGGAGTCTGTAGAGCTTGCTTCCTTGCCCTCCAGATAAGAATTTACAGTGTCTGTGCATTGCATTTCTGAGGGACCGTGTGTCCTGTTTTGGACTCCATTAGGGACCTCACTTCATTTCCTTTTATCCCTGATGCACAGTTGTCCATTCACTGGCATTCCTATTGTGCTGGCAGCAGGGTTAGATGGATGTTGGTTTGAGGAGTGAGGAAGGTGAGGTGGTTCTGAGTTTGTCTCATCCAGCAATAATCATGCCTACCCACATTTCAAGTATCACCATTTTCTTCGTTTCTCCCTTGATAATACCGGTCTTCTACGGACCCACTTCTCTTGGGCTCCTTTTTGTCCCTTTTTTTTTTTTTTTTTTTTAATTTTTTTTTTTTTTTTGTATGTGTATGAATGTATTGTCTGCATGCAGGTCTGTGCACCCGTGTCGTGCAATGCCGCGGAGGTCAGAAGAGGGTCTCGGATTCCCCTGGAACTGGAGTTCTCCTGGAATTGGAGTTAAAGATGGTTCTTAGCCGCCATGTGGGTGCTGGGGATCGAACCCGGGTCCTCTGCAAGAGCGTCGGTGCTCTTAACCGCTAGGCTATCTCTCCAGCCCACCTTTTTGTCCCTTTATCCCACCCTTTTTTTTCTATAATCTTTCCTCTCCCCTCCCATTCAGATACCCCAATTTTATCCATTTCTCCTTTAGTAACAACTGTCTTTCTCAGGTCACCTCTTTCTCTTTACCTTCCTGGTTCCTTTTCATTTACTGTATCCTGCAGTTAAATCATGGTATATATTTACATAGAAGGATTTGGTGCTAAGAACTATAAATAAAAGACAACATACATTCTTTGTTTTTCTGAATCTGTGTTACTTCATTTAGTATAATAGCCTCTAGTTCCATCCATTTACATGCAAATTTCTTTACCTCTGAGTAGAACTCCATTGTGTAACTGTACCGCATTTTCCTTATCTAGTTTCAGTTGAGGGACACTTAGCTTGCTTCCAACTCTTCACTACTGTGAAAAAGGCAGAAATAAACATGGATGTTTCAGTATCTCTGCAATAGGATAAATCCCTTGGAATATGCCAAGGAGTGGTATGACTGGGTCAAACGGTAGGTTAGTTTTCAGCTTTTTTAAAAAAGTTCTCCACACTGCTTTCCATAGGGGTTGCACAAGCTTGCAATCCCAGCAGCAGTGAATAAGCATTCTCCTTTCCCCACATCTTCTCCAGAATTTGGTATGATTTGTTTTTTTGATCTTAGCCAGTCTTACTGGGTGGTTAAGATGAACTCTTGAAGTGATTTTAAGTTGCATTTCCCTAATTACTAATGGTATTGAACAGTCTTTAAAATGTTTCTTAGTCATCTTTATTTCTTCTTTCATCTTGATAGCTTTTGATTTGGCAGCTTATTGAAGACTGCAAATCTGTCAGTTATCAATAGATTTAATCCATCACCCAGCCTTTTCTCCCATTTTTATGATCAGCTCACTGGGACATGGTCTACTGCTATAGGCATCAGCAGCGTCACCATTTTCCTTCTCATCCTTCTTCCTATTATCAGCCAACACGTTCTGTATAAAATATTGTATTTTTATGGAGACTGTGAGAATTTCATCCATGTTAGCCATGTATTTTGATCAGAATAGGGAAAGTCAGTTTTCTTTAAGTATGTGGCACTCAGTAAGTTCATCATGTTCCAGTACATTTACTATAATCATGTGGAGAGTCCTAATTAAACTTTGGAGAGAGAGAGAGAGAGAGAGAGAGAGAGAGAAAGAGAGAGAGAAAGAGAGAGAGATTTTAAGTTAGGAGGGGGAAGTGAGAGAGGGAGATGAGAGGAGGGGTGCAGTTAGAAGAAAAAATGTTGACCAACTCACATATCCTCATAGTATATTGGTTTTGGAACAGTGGCAATTAAAAAAAAATGGCTGCACCTACACCTCTGTCATTTTGCACAAACTGTTACCAATAACCTGAGAAATACAATGATGTGGTTCAAACAGTGAAAACCATCACTATGGCTGGAAAAAATAAGCTACAGTGGTGTGGCCAGCAAGCACATGATACGCTCCGAGGTAAAACCCCAGTGAGTCTATGAAGCAGAAAGTCTCACGTCTCTTACCTGTGACCTGGAAATTGTCCAGAGTATAATTACTGGAAATTATTTTAACAAGAACAAGATCTAGCTGCATCAACCCACAGGTTTGTATTCTACATCATCCATAATTCTACATTGGCCAGTCAATGGGTTTTGTATTTTTTATTTTTTTTATTTTTTATTTATTTTTTATGTGTATGAACGTACTGTCTGCTTGTAGGTCTGTGCACCCTTGTCGTGCAATGCCGCGGAAATCAGAAGAGGGTGTTGGATTCCCCTGGAACTAGAGTTAAAGACGGTTCTCAGCTACCATGTGAGTGCTGGGAATCAAATCTGGGTCATCTGCAAAAGCAGTTGGCACTCTTAACCGCTGAGCCATCTTTCCAGCCCCTGGTTTTTGTATTTTAGGGGAAACAGTAAACCACTTTGAATCATACCATTCAGCTGTTAAGTATCTTGTAGAACAGATACTTAAATATTGTAGTATATGTGAAAATTCTAAAAGAAGGTGAAAAGAGCATAAAAACCATTTCCTTAAAACTACAAGAATAAATCTTCAAATCAGCGTCCTCACAGGGACTCACCATTAACCTGAGTGGCATCTCCTTAGCTTAAATTTAATGAGGACTTAGTATCCTTCATGCCTCTCACATCAATTTTGAAAGAAAGTTCATGTCTGTAATCCTCTCTCCTAGTCATAAGTACAGCTTTGGAAACAAAAAGACATTGGGAAAAGCATTGAGAAGTGGGATGACCTCAACAAAAATGATTTGCTTAAACTTTCAATGGTGGCACAACAGCTTTTAAGCCATCTGACCTAGAATTGTACTCCAATTAAAAGTGATAACAAAACAACTACTTCTTTGGTGTCAAACAACCTCATTCCAGGAGGCATTTTAGTTGCTACAACAGGAAGGCAGTCAGCAAGATGATATGACAAGTATTAGCATTCTTGTCCAGATTCATTTCTTTAGTTAAGGACTTAAATTAGCCCAGGGTGACTCTCTAGATAGTAAATGGTTAGCAGAGTTACTTTATTGCCTTTGTAATAAGAAGCTTCTTTCATGTGAACTACCTAACAGAAATTTTAAAACAGTGAATAATTATTAGTTGGTATTCCAATCTCATCTGCGAATAAACTGAAACTCAGTACTTTTTGTTTAATGATGGAAAGAATATGACAATATTCCTTGTCCGTTCCATAGCTCCATCACAATTAGCAAGACAAAAGAAACCTTAGCTGTAGAATATCATTAGAATTAAATTTCATATCAATTACTCTGTCAAAAATTAATATAATTGGATTGTAGTCAGCAAGCTTTGACTATCTTATTTATACAAAGCTATTTAAAACTCAATTTAATTGATCTTATAAAGACTGAACATAAATAATGTATTTGGAGTTAGCTGGAGGAAAGTGACTGGAATTAATTCCCATCTTTCTTTGAGGTTTTGTGCAAAGAGGTAATTCTCACTGTGATGGCTTTAATTTAGTTACCTAAAAGTAAAAATTCTCATTGTCAGGGACACAACTGACATATAGAGTTATTGTTTTCCTTCAGGTTACTCTATGTGTCACTGACATTCATGACACACACTTACAAAGGCATAAATCTGCCTGTCTTGGAGGGAGGTAGTCTAACCATGTTAATAAGAACATACAGGCATGGGTTGAATCTTCTCTATTCTCCCTGTTTTAGCAAGCTGTGACAAAAAACTTACACCTAATAGAAGAATTTTTAAAAGACAACTCCCAAAAATACAAGAAAATATTTGGATTCTTTTTAGGTTGAATTTGTACTAGAACTAATTGCTATAATTTGCCTCTAAATAAATGTTATTTCTCCAGTAGCATGGTTTCACATGGCTATGTTTAACATAATGAGTGGTCATGTGACCCAGGATAGCTATAAATGTGGCCTGATGCAGAATTGTAAACATTTAAAACATGAGATTTTCATAATTTTTTGTAACTCAGTTGCAGTTTTCGAGTATGAGCTTTGAAGAGTAAAATGGTATATTTCAGTATCAAAAATTTGAACATGCCTTGCTGTTTGGTTGTATTGGTGCTCCTTATTAACCAGTTAAAGCAAAAGAAATAAATAATACCATTCAATATTTTACAACAATTAAACCAATGGAACATTAATAAAATATATACGTTTACATTTAATGGTATAGGAAAGTGAATAATGATACTTTCCCAACTTACAAAAGTGCTGTTCTATTAAGGTTATTACAGAGCATCAAACAGCATTGAATCCCAGATACATAAAAAGCCATTTGATTAAATAAGCAGATATATAATAATAATATGACAGCATGTACAGTCTGTATGTGTACAGATGATTATAAGAGTAGTTTTCATTTTTTTCCTTTTTTATAGCCAAACTTTATTTTTCTCTAATAGAAAGGAAGCCAAATATCAGTTTATTATTATCTTGAATACAATCAATGAGATAGAAAGGCCCTGGACCGATCAATTCACAAGCCTGCTAGCCCATTACTGGGAGTATGTGTCCTCCCTTTATCACTCAGAGGGGATCTCCCCTCACAGAGCGTCTCACAGCATGTAATGGAAAAAGGACAGAAACGCTAAAGAAATTTTAAGAAGAAAAGAGACTTCATCTGTACAGCAGTGCCACTGGCACCCACAAGGCCATGTTGATATTTCTGAAGCTCCTTCAATTCACATCTTGCAGTAAACCTTATAAGAATGCTTGAGGATGACCACTGAAGACCCAGAATTGATGAGTAGTATTCTGTGTCTATAGCCTCTACCATCATAGGGATGATTCCTGCCAAACATGATGGTTGGAAGAGAATTAATACATGTAAGTGCTGATAAATAATTTGAAATTAGAAGCTGGAGAGATGACTACGTGGTCAGAAGTGCTGGCTGCTTTTGCACAGGGCCGGGCTTCAGTTCCCAGTATCCACATGACAGTTAACAACCATCCCTAACTCCATTTCCAGGGGATTTTACACTGTCTTGTGACCTCTGTGATCATTGCATGATATGGGTACACTTATATACACGCAGGCTGTACACTTATATATGTAAAATAAGAATAATAAAATATTTTTTAAAAGAATGTGAAGGTATATCAAAGTTCAAGTTATTTCTTACATAAGTCACAGGCATTTATTATATAATATATATATAATAGATATATATATATATATGTTACTTTTGCACATTTTGGATCTATGAATGTAAAGAATTCCACCACCCCCAAAATGAACCCAAACATGGAAGAGGTTGGTGCCTCAGACTGTAAGGGCCAAGGAGGGGGGATAAATTGTAAGATCACAGCAAAAACAGACTTTTTTTTTTCCCTTGATCAACATGTATGTTTGTGTAAGTAAACCTCTTCAACTTGAATTGGGGACCCTTGGTTGTACAAAAACTGGAATAAGATATTAAATAATTGGATTTATATGGACACTACTTATGTTTATTGCCTATCTGTACTAATTACTGGTCAAATAAAAACTAAGAAAGAAAAAATGAACACACCATTTACTAGGAGAATCTTATGTCAACTTTGGTAATATTGTTCTTTCTGGAATTACTCTCAGTGAAATGTTTCTTTTTTCTTTTTTTTTTCTTTTTTTTTTTTTTGGTCTTTTCGAGACAGGGTCTCCCTGTAGCCCCAGCTAAATGTTTCTGTTTTTAAGGATAGGTCATGCTTTCCATCCTTGTATGACCACTTACCTTCACAGGGAAATGATTAACAACACACTAAACAAAAATATCAGAAGAACAACAATGGAGAATTGCTCCTTAAGAAGCAAAGTAACTATAAGCATGTGTGATTAACAAAAATGCAAACAGAAAATAAACTGAAGGGAAGCAATATACATCTCTCAATATTAACCTTAAATATTAATGGTCTGAACTCCTCAATCAAGAGACACAGACTGCAAGAATGGATTAAGAAACTGAAACCATCTTTTTGTTGTCTAAAAGAAACACATCTTACCTTCAAGGACAGACACCATCTTAAGGTGAAAAGGATGAGAAAAAATATGTATCTGAAAGCAACTGTGCTATTCCAATGTGGAACTCTTTTTGTTTGTTTGTTTTGTTTTGTTTTATTGGTATTGTTTGGACAATATCTCACTGAATGTTCTTCAGTAAGTATTTCACATCTATTCATTTTTTTTTATTGATGCTTTGTGTATTTCATACATCATTTTCCAATTCAGTTCAGGCATATATCCCTGCGTACACTTTTTTTTTTTTTAACCCACTCTGCAGTTACATTAATCAGGTGGAAATCTTGGAACTTTCTTCACATCCAACAAATCTGTTTCTCCACAAAGCCATCTTCTGGTTAAAGAGTCTCAATCTTTGTGGGGTCCTTTCCACCAAACAACTTTTTTAGCCTACATCTGTGGATGATGATGTAGCTTTATTTGCCTATGAACATAGGTTAAATATGGACAAAACCTATGGTTGTGAAACTTTTCTGAGGCTTTCTTTCTCCAAAGTCCTTCAGCAAAAAAAAAATATATTTTCATTCTCTACAGTCCTAATCAGGAGTAGTTAATCATTAATGAGCAAGCACTGGCTCAAGGAAAACATGACAACAACCTGTCCTTTAGACATAAAGAACTTTTTTTTAAACAATTGTTTGTTGATTCTCTCTTGTTTTTTTATTGATGCTTTATATATTTCATACATCATTTTTATTAATTTTTTTTATTAATTAATTTATTTCTGTATGTGTATGAATGTACTGTCTGGCATTGCAGGTCTGTGCACCTCGTGTCGTGCAACGCCGCGTGGAGTTCATAAGAGAGTGCGATTCCCCATGGAAAGGGAGTTTCTCCTGCGATAGTGCGAGCTTCAGACGCGTCTCAGCCGCCATGTGGGGCTGGGGACGAACCCGGGTCATCTGTAAGAGCGGTCAGCGCTCTTAACCACAGGCCCATCTCTCCAGCCCCATACATCAGTTTTTTATTCCAGTTTAGCATAGATCCCCTTCCCTGTCCCCTCCACCCCCCCCTACCCAATCCCAGATCATGCACTCTGCATAACTTGCTGCATCTTTCTCTTTTTTTTTGTTTTGTTTGTTTTCTTTTTTAAACATAATAAATAATCTGTTGACGTACAAGCCATCCTTCATGTTTAAAACCAATTTGGAGCAGTTGCTGCCCAAACACACCACACAGCTCATGGGTCCCACCATCCAGAGCCCCAAAGAGGACGCACCCACAACGATGCCATTCAACCAAGGTTGTTCCTACACAGATTGAGGTCCCAACGGCAACCCACTAAAGACATCAGCATCAACCTTT